>JAODAL010018273.1:0-75215 GCA_025379985.1 Phyllomedusa bahiana
CTTTTAAAACCAAAGTGTTTTGCCTAAGATGTAGCACGTATCCATTTGACTGTTGTGGATGTTAATTTCAGCTTCTCCAGCCTTGTTTGGGTGTAATAATGAAGGTGTTGTTGCTCTCCCATAGACTTTAATGGTCATCGCTCATAATCGATGCTCACTCTGGAAAAACTTATCGATAGCGGCCGACTATCGACTATCGATCGATCTTGATAGCCAACGCAATCGCTCAACACTAGTGACAACGCATTAAACTGAGGGGTAAAACAGGAATATGTACAGGTTGTTGGATGGTAAGCACGCCAGGCCTCCCTGATACCGAAGTCAGCCAGTAGCGACTGAAGGGCCGAGGGCCCGGGGTTCACAATGGAAGAACCATCCTGCACCATTCTGTCTAAGTGTCTGTCCCAAGTACAGTTAAAGTCTCCCAACCAAATGATAGGCATAGAGGGGTAAGTGGCTATAATTTCTAGGAGTTCCCTAATTATCACAGAAGAATATGGGGGCGGAACATAGACACCTATGATAATGAATGGGGCATGAAATAAATGACATACGAGAACTATGTATCGGCCTTCCGTATCCGTTATGGCTCTAGTGATGTTAAAATGCACCGCCCGGCTGATGAGGATAGAGACCCCCCTAGCGCAATTTGTCAAAGTCGAGTGGTATGCCCAACCAAACCATGGTCGACCCAGCAGCGGCAACTTGTCGGGATCATATGGGTCTCCTGAAGACACACTATATC
Organism: Phyllomedusa bahiana; assembly: GCA_025379985.1. Lineage (NCBI taxonomy): Eukaryota > Metazoa > Chordata > Amphibia > Anura > Hylidae > Phyllomedusa > Phyllomedusa bahiana. The sequence goes on from JAODAL010018273.1 coordinate 746, forward strand.
GCACCTCTGCGATTTCAGGTATTTGAAAACTAACGCCCTCTTGATGCGGTCATTAAGCCCCCGGACATTCCATGTTAACAGTAAGATTGCATTGTTCGCCATTGTGCAGCAGTAAAAAGGGGAGGCCAAAGGAAAACAAAATTTACATTGGGGCATGGCCCATTCGCTATGACGACACCAAAGTCTAAACAGAGTGGAACCTCAGTGAGGAAATATATCAGATGGCAGACAAGTAAAATCCCAACAAAACCCCTATGCCACCCTACTTTGTTATAGCGTGTACGAAGTGTTGGATCCCCAAACATTCCCATGTTGTAAGAACTACCAATAAACGTGTAACCTCGAAACAACAACAATATAGGGAGCCAGGGGTCCCCTGAGGATGGATAACGACACAAATAGCACCCTAGCACATAATACCAGTCATTCTTCACTAATCCGGCAATTGGAAAATTGCATAGCTAGATATTTAACGATCCATCGCCAAGAACATATAAATGGAAAGAAAGAAAGAAAAAAGAGGGGGGAGGGAGTGAGGGGAGAGAAGGAGGGTAAAGAAAAATGAAGATGATAGAGGAAAGAGGAGGGAGTGAAGGGTAAGAAAGGAAAAGAAACAAATTAGTTACAAAGAGCATCCTTGCATCATATCATACTATAAGCCTGTAAGATTCACCCCGCTGAGGCGGCACCCTTTCAATCGGCTGCTGGGCTAGGAGGGTGCCCCCTTGCTGGCGGGCTGGACTCCAACCAGTACAGGGTCTCCTGGAGGGTGTTGAAGAAAAAAGTCTTGTTATCTGAGATCACTTTAAGCTTAGCTGGGTAGAGCATAGCGTATTTTAAGGTTACGCTCTCGAAGTTTCTGCTTTGCTGTAGAAAACAACGCTCTCTTTTTTTGGATGTCGATAAAGAAATCGGGGTGCACTAGGACCTTGGCGTTACCCATAGCTATGGGGCCCTTTTCTCTAGTGAGCCAAAGAATAGCGTCTCTGTCCCTGTAATTTAAAAATTTGTTAATGAACGTGCGTGGAGGCACCCCGGGAGGGAGAGGCTTAGGCAGGATTCTGTGAGCACGTTCTACCGCGAACATCGCGGAGAATTTCACAGAAATTAGCAGATTTTCCAGGAAAGATTCAGGGGAAGGGTTTTCCGACCCCTGTGGGAGTCCGACAAAACGTAAGTTACACGTGCGCAGTTTACTTTCCTGGTCGTCCAGGTGTTGGTGGAGCCGTAAGATATGACGTTCAGCATCCTCAACTCGACGGGTCAAGGGGGAAGTCTGATCTTCAAAGTTGCTAACTCTGTGTTCTACCTCCGTTACTCGCTCACGCGTTTTCTGCGCATCATGTCTTAATAAGGATATATCCACTTTGATTTCTTCGATACGAGTAGTCAGGGTAGTTTGGCAGCGAGAACTCTCAGGGTTTCGGGGTTTAAAGACTGAGTTTCGGAGGATTCTGGGGCGGATTCCATTTGCACATCGGAAGGTGACTCAGAGACTGTATTGATGGTGCATTCAGACCTGCGGTATTTGTTTAGTTTCTCCAGCGCCTTGGAGGATGGCTTGACAGGTGCCATAGTCTATTACTTCAGGAACTTGACAGAAAAAACTCCAGAATATTTGACGAGGGTGGAAGAAGCTAGTACTCTAGGATGACCGGAGTATAATGGGGACCCCCAGACTCATGGAACTGGTTCAGAACTTGGCTACATCACAGAAGTCATGTCACGGGTGTGTGCCGGGCCCGGGGGCGCGACGCTGTCCGCAGGACGAGCGGCGGTCCCGCAGCACACAGGGACTCACCTGACCTCGCTCCTGTCACATCCGCGCCCTCTGCCGGCCGAGGCGCGCGTGCCCGTCCCCTAAGGCGCGCGCGCGCTCATTCTCAAAGATTTAAAGGGCCAGCGTCCCGTTAATTGGCTATTGCCAAACGCCTCCTCTATTTAAGGTTACGCTCACTGTCACTCTGTGCTGGCACTATGTTGCCTTTGCCTTAGCTAAAGCGTTCCTAAAATATATTCTGCTCTTACCGTGTACCAGACCTCTCGCTACGTTTCTTGACTCCGAACCCCTGCCGCCAGCCCTGACCTTTCCTGCCTCACCCCACAAACCCTTGCCGCCCCTGACCTTCTGCCTGCCTACGATCGATTTCGGACAACTCTGTACCCCCGCTGCACCTGGGCTGCCCCCGGGAAGTCACTCAGGGGGGGACGACCGGGTCCTCACCCCGCAGCAAATCCATCCCACTTTGCGGGGGGGCTCTGGTGAAAACCGGGGCTATTTAGATTCCGCCCCTGGCTTTTTTAAACTACCATCGCTTGCGGGGGTCCAGCGGATCCACTACCCACCCGTTACAGTTAGATCACATGGATCCCGCCGGGTTGCCCCTGCCAAGCTCGCAGATCTCACTCCTTGGTCGCCCCCCGGGGGTCCAAACAGAAATCGAACAAGCTCACAACTGGAAAAAAGCTGTCCCCATGATCCCCAACCCCGGGGGGGGGCGTCCCACAGCAGAAAACCGTCTCGCCGGTGTCTTCTTCTATCCCGGGCCGTCTCACTGGAAACCGTGGGCCGAAGTTTCGCCTTCCACTGCCCCCAAAATTTTTGGAGGGGGACTCGAACTTTGCAGAGGTTCGTCACGCAGTGCCCCATGCACCTTGGAGTGATGGCCCCAGTTTCCCCTGAAAGGTCAAAGGGGGGCGTTCCCGTGGATTCGGGGCTTCCGGAAAGGCCCTAGCCTGGCGACGCCTCTTTGGGACCGGAACGACCCTGTGACCGCAGACTACAGGCCCCCCTCCTAAATTCCGGGTTTTTCGAAGCCGTCCGACATTTTTTCCCGGGGGGGGCGCTGCAAAATCTAACCCCAAAGGGGACTCCTCCGTAGGGTTTATCATTTAAAACCGCACCCAAGCCCCGAGCTGACCGGGAAATGCGCCGCTCTCGTAAAATTTAAAAAAAGGGGTCTGTTAACAGAAAGGCCTCCGGGCACCGGAGATCTCCCACCTCTTTGAGTTACTCCCCAAAAACTACCCACCCATAAAACGTGGTTTTTGCGGAAGCGCAGAGCCCGTCAGGGCGGGCCCTTGGCAAAAAAACCCCGCCTTTTTATCTCGTCGGCGCCATTTTTTTCGAGATTCCCTGCCTCCTCCACAGTCTTTCCCATGAAGAACCCTAGGGGGAAACCGGGGCTCTTTTGGGAGCGGAGCGTCCCGCGAGGTTGGAGAATACTGCCTCTACTGCCCATCCGGACCATTTTCCCAGGATTTTGTCCCACGCCCACACTCCGGAAACCCCGGGGAAACCCTGGGGGCTGTAGGAGAGGCGCCCTGGGTTCCCAGCACTCCTCTCCAGACTGTTGTTGCCAGTGGAGTAACCACGGAAGGGGGTCTACCTTAAAAGGGGCCTCCTTCCTTTGGAAATTGGGGGGTTGGGGAAATCATCAATCCGCCTGGTGTCACCACCGGGTTTGCCCGGTGACCCGCCTGGAAAAGCCGTTGCTTATCTCTTCCGTCGTGGGAGCTCCTCAGGGGACCCCCCATTCAGTTTATCACCAGGCCGGGACCCCCCTTTTTGGGCCCTTTTGCACACAGAGAAATCTCCTTCCAGTTCGCTGCGCTTCTTTTCGGCGATCCTTTTGGGGCTACCCTGGTTGAACCCCAAACCCCTTTTGACTGGAAGACAGGCGAAGTCCTTCGTTGGGGTGGAGTCCGGGGAACTTTGTTTGGTGCCCCACGCCCGTTCCCACGCCCCTCCCCAGTCCCGTCAGGCTTCCCAAGGTCTCCCCGGGAGTACCAGGATTTTGGAGATTGTTCTCGGAAACGGGCTAGAATTCCCTTTCTCTCGGCCGAATGACTGTCCCATAGCCCTCCCCCCGGGACCAGCCCCCAGGGGTAGGCTATCCTTCTTGTGCCCGAGACCCAGGCCATGTCGGCCGACATACAGGAGAATTTGTAAAAAGGGATTCTACCAAATCCTCCTGCCGCCGGACCCGGGGCTTCTTCTTGTCCAGAAAAAAGACATTCGCTACCCCGGCATTGTTTACAGAGGGCTAAAAAAGGATACAGGAAGAATCGCTACCCTCTACCCCTGATATCTGAGCTTTGACCCCCTTTTGTGGAGCCGGTCTTCACCTTTTTAGATCTACGGGGACCCTACAACCTCATCAGGATTCTAGGGGGAAGGGGAAAAACGGCATTAAAAAACCACGGAGGGGCATTTCGATATCTCGTGATCCCCCTTTTGGGGCTGTGCAATGCCCCCCGGGCCCTTTTCCAGGAGTTTTCAATGACGTTTTTTTGGGGGCTTCTGTACACCTGCGCTTGTATACCTGGGGCGATATTTTTTTTTTTCTCCTACCCACAGACCCACCACAGACAAAGCCAGGTCCTACGACGCTGCGGGACAACCGACATATCCAAGTTTTAAAAGTGCTGGGGGTACTATCTCTTTTGGTTTTCAGATGGGCCCTGCGAAACCTCTGCGATCGCAGGGGCCGGACCTGTGGTCTCCGGGCGATACAACAAATTTTTTGGATTCGCCAAATACTACCGGCATTTTTTTTCCCCACTTTTCTACGTTGGTGGGCCCCATCGGGCTCTCACCGGGAAGAACGCTAATCCTAAAAGTTGCCCTCATCTGCCGAGGAAACTTTTCCCCCACTAAATCTCGTTCTCCTCCGCACCTATTTTTGGGCCGTCCGGATCCGAAGACCCTTCAGCTTGAGGTAGATGCCTCTTCCGTGGGGCAGGGGGGGTCCGACCCAGAAGGGCCCCAAAGGCAAACCGTCACATGTGGTTTCTTTTCAAAGACCTTCCCCTTCGGCAGAAACGAAATTATCCCTTTGGGGAAAGGGGGCTGTTGGCCATAAAACTAGCCCAGAGGAGTGGCGGGATCTCTTGGAGGGAGCTCGACTCCTTTGACGTCTTTTCAGATCACAAGAATCTCAATACCTGCAGACAGCTCAGCACTTAAAAACCCCGCCAGCCCGGTGGTCTCTTTTTTTTTCTCGTTTTGATTTTAAAAATACATTTCCGTCCCCCGAGAAAAAGTCAAAGGCGATGTTTTTTCCCTCCTCTGACATTTTCCGGGGAGGGAAACCCGTAAATCAGCCCCTTTCCCCCGGCGCCCTTTGGGTCTCCGTACGTCCCCCCGGCAAACCTATGTGCGCCCGCCTCAGAAGAGAAATTTTGGCTGGGGGGAAAGCCTCTTTGGGCCGGTATCCCGGGGTTTCGAAAAACCATCCCCCATCTCGCACATACTGGTGGCCAACTTGCTCCCCAAAAGTCAAGGACTTTGTTCTTTCCTGTACCCCCCTTTTGCCCGAAAACAAGGTTCCACTCTAGGCCCACAGGGTTCCTAGTCCCCCTCCTTTTCCCGGGGGCCCATGGACACACATAGGCATGGACTTCATCACGGACCTTCCCCCTTCCTCGGGGAACTCCGTCATTGGGTGGTCACTGACCGATTTTTTCCAAAAAGTCCCACTTTGTGCCGCTGCCTGGGCTCCCCTTCTGCTCCTCAATTGGGGGCTATTTTTTCCAGCCATTTTTGCCTGCTGGTTTACCTCCACAATGTCTCCCATCGTGGCGTCCAATTTGTCTTAAATTCTGGCGTGCCCTGTTTTCCCGGTTTCAAATTAAACTGGATTTTTCCTCCGATATCATCCCCAACTAACGGCAGGGGAAGAGTAAAAACCAATCTTGGGGAGTATCTACGACACTTCGTGTCCCGGGCTAGGACAAATGGGTCCCCAATTGCTTTTTTGGGCCGAGTTCTCGTAAATCACCGGGCTCCGACTCAATGGCCGCTCTCCATTTCTTGTGGTCACGGGGGCCCCCCGCTCCCCCCCCTCCCTTGGGTTTTGCCTCCGGGTTTTCCCGCCGTGGGCAACCAGGTTCAAGAAACATGCACTGGCAGAGACCCAAAGCCTTTATCCGGGTTCAGCCGCATGAAGACGCAAGCTGACAAGAGGAGAAGACCTTCCCCCAAGATTCCTCCCCGGGGATAAAGTGGGCTCTCTTCAATACATACGACTCAAGATCCCTAGCGTTAAACGGGGCCCCGGGGTTTCGGGACCTTTCAGAGACTGCGACAACAATCCCGGGGTTTTATAAACTCTGCCTCCCCCCTCCTCCGGGTTCCCAAAGCATTTCATGTCTCCCTCCTAAAGCCGTTGGTCCCGAACCGGTTTCTCCCAGAGGCGCTGCCGTCTCCGGGTTTTGAATCCCCTGATGTCTTTGAATGAAGGACATCTTAATTTAAAAACCATCGGGGGAAACGTTTTTTCTTGTAGATTGGAGGGGGGTTCGGGCCCCGAAGAGAGGGCCGGGAAAAGGAGTCCAAATCCTGAAACCCAGACCTGATCCCAGATTCCCTTTCCCCAAAAGAGGGGAGACCTAAGGGGGGGGGGGGGCGTCCGGTCCCCCGCTCCTCGGGCGCGCGGGCGGCGGGCGACCCCGGTCCCCCCCTGGGGGTGTGCCGGGCCCGGGGGGGCGACGCTTTGCAGGGCGAGCGCGGGCCCGCAGCGCACAGGGGCTCACCTTTACCCCCCGTCCCCCGTTTGCCCCCTGCCTCCGAGGGCGCGGCCCCTCCTCTAAGGCGCGCCCGTCGTTCTCGAAGATTTTAAAGGGCCACGCCCCCTTAATTTGGGTATTGCCCCAAACGCCCCTTTTATTTAAGGGTTTCGCTCACTGTCACTCTGGTGGGTCTAGTTGCCTCGTGCCTTAACTAAAGCGTTCCCTAATATTTTCCCCCCCTTCCGTTACCAACCCCTCGCTACGTTTTTTGACCCCAACCTCTGCCCCGCCCTGACCCCTTTCCTGCCTTTCCCCGGCCCCGAACCATTGCCCCGTGCCGACCTTCTGCTGCCCACACTACGATTTTTCGGGCTCACCCGTACCCCTCCCCGGCTGCCACCGCAGGCAAGTCACGTCAGGGGGGACGACCTGGTAGCCTCACGCCGCAGCAAGTCCATCCCGCTTTGCGGCGGGCTCTGGTGAAAACCGGGGGCTACTTAGATTCCGTTCCCTGGCGTGGCTTAACTACCATCGCTTGCGGTGGTCCAGCGGATCCACTACCCAGCCGCTACAAGTCACAGTCCCGGTGCCTGGGCACCGATTTTTTGAAATATCAGAACAGACAACAGGTGACCTGTTAAGCGTTGGTATACTATTACACCAACAGGAGTGCGGGGGATGGCTATTGATACAAGCCCGGAGGATAGTACAGGACCATAGGGACCGGCTAAGGGTCCAAGGTACCAGTCTCTCCCGTGTGACAGTCATAGGGCCCAAAACAGCAGTAGAGGCGCAGGGAATAGCCAAGATTAATATCCAGAAGTTGCCTCAGGATATCAGGTATTTTATATACAGTGAATAGGCAGTTCTAGTGTGCATACAGCACTAAAGTGCAGGCTGTCTCCTATGTGTGCCACTGCGAGAAACCAGAAGATGGCAGCAGAGTCCACACTTGTACTAATGTAGAGCATACATATTAGGCAGCTGCTATGGTACAATACTGGGAGGTGTCCATGCAGTGAAGTAGAAACAGTTAACCCCTTCAGAGTTCTAGTGGGTATCTTGGCCATGGGTGCGCGATAGTATAGGGATAAAGTCCAGGCATGCATAGGTTGACCCACAGGGGTGGATTCCGGCTGTGGAGCAAATGGATCGGCAGCACAGTAAGAAAATGGCTTCCCTACATGTGGGCCTAGGTGAATAAAGATCCAGCAGAGGCGCGGTACTCACGGTCCCCCCGCGCAGGCTGTAAACTGGAGTCCGCCACTCTGCATCCCCGCTGCTACCGGCTGTGTCCCCGGCGGTGCTGCAATGTCTGGCCGCTGGCTCTTTGGCCGCTGGAGTTGCCGTGTGTCTTCCCCAGGCAGGAGCAGCGGGCTGTATGCTGGCTGACTTAGGCTGGAAGCAGCCCCACTCCGGCGCGCCGCTCCAGAGCCTCCCACGTCCTGGATCCTGGCTGAACACTGGCTACTCTCCGGTGCCTGGTATCTGGTAGGAGGTAGTGGCGGGAACACCACGTGGTCCGCAAGATGGCGTGCCCTCATTCCACGTGCAGGCCGCGCTCTCGCTGACTGCTCCGCGCTGGCGCCCGGGCTGGGCTCCCCACCGATTACCACTCTTCTCCCCTGTGGGGAAGTGTAAGATTTTGCAGGATATGGCAGGATACCTGTCTGGAAAGTGGTGTTGAAGCAGGAGCTCTGGCGCCACGCGTCCTGTCTCTTCAGCAGCTAGGCCACCACCCTTCGATTCAATAGTAATCTCTTGTTTTACTTTACATAGTCTTATTTGTGAGCGATGCTCATTTAGTCTCACTTTGATCTGTCTTGTGGTTTGCCCTACATATAGTTTGCCGCAGAGGCACGTCAACATGTACACAGCACATGTTTTGTTAGGCCTCGTTCACACGGCTTATTCTGCCGCGTATTGGCGCCGTACTGCGCGCCGGATTTGCGCTTCAGTACGGCGCCAATCCGCGGCAGCAATTACGGTAATCCACTGCTCTCATTGAGAACAGTGGAATCCGTCGCTCCTCCCCGCTCGGCGAATCCGCCGCGGGGGGAGAAAGTGACAAGCACATTATTTACGGCGCGTACGCGCCGTAAACACGGCATTGTCTGTGGGGCCGGGAGCGGCGCCCCCGCCGCGCTCCGGCCCCGCCCCCGTCCCGCCCCTTATTCACGGCGGATTTGTGCGCTCAATACGGCGCACAAATCCGTCGGGAATAAGCCGTGTGAACACGGCCTTACATGTGTAGAAACCCCTGTGTTGGATCTGATATCCTTTAGTTGAATGGCAAAAATAATCTACTTTCATTATACTTGAACAATTTTGGCACCCTAGACATGCAAATGTGCCCTTCCTCTGAGTTTTAAAGAATTTCTGTTTTGATTTGAGTTGTTAAATCAGAATGGACAATTTGGTAATTTATAGTCTGTCCTCTTTTATACAGAAATCGGGGATTATTTATAAAGAGATGACCCTATATAGGGTCATGACGAAGAATATTCCATGATTTCAAAATTGTTTTTTTAATCATCCCCGCATGGCCATCAAAAACAGAGATGAAATCAATACTATTTTCATTTGATTTTTTTGTTTTTGTTTTATCTCACATATCTCTTCTCGTGAAATATTCCCTATCTCTTCGTCTGTCTTTTCCACAAGTTTTCTAGGATAACCTCGATTAACAAATTGGATCCACGCGCTGATACAGTTTTGCTACTAAGGAGCAAGATAAATCTTTAATAGAACGTTGCTGCCGCATCTAATGCAAGTATGCTTATGATAAAAGCTATATGACCGCAAGAAAGTTATTTGTGAAAATACTGTTATGCTTACGCTACCACTATGGACTTTTTACTATAAGTTTAAGGAGCAATAAAAAGTGTTTGTGATTAAATAAAAAAGGAACTACAGATGTTTTATGTGACCATTGTTTATGGAAGTGTAATATATCTATATACTGCCTATTGGGACCTATATCTATATACTGCACGAGGGGACCTATATCTATATACTGACTTAGAGGATCTATATCTATATAGCTTCCTGCCTGTGGGGACCTATATCTATATACCTGCCTGGGGGACCTATATATATATATATATATACTGTCTGTGGGGACCTATATCTATATGCCTGCCTAACTGAGGGGACTTATACACCTAGCAGGAAATAAAAGTAGCAGATAATATTTAGACTTTGTAGCAAAAATTATTAAAAGTCTTGAACATACAAGACTCCAAACTGTTACAAGTTTGTTACTTGCGTTTATCATTGGTACAAGTCCATAGGAAGCGTCATTAGGATATTCCATTCAATCCTTCACACTGCATATGCATAGCTTGGCTTCTCCATTAGGAGAACACACATCACGCAGACGGGCATAGCGCAAACGTGCGCACGACGTTTCAGGAGAAACCTCCCCCTTTCTCAACATAAATAGCTAGGAATAGCAGAGCTGATATGTCAATCACTGCTATAGAACCACCTACAGTTTAATCAGGAAGTGTGAGTTCGAAGCTGACTGTGGCTCCGTGAAACAGCTTTGAATAACACAGTCCGGTAGCTAACACATTTAATTAGCTTGCACCACGCACCTGCTAATGGAGTTCCTCAAGCTCCTTGCACTGAATACTCTCATATCAAACAAAGCAGGGTAGGAACTTTTCTTTCTTACATTTATTAAATGGCTTCATTATACATTATGAATAAACAACATGCATAAGCATATGCTACTTGCGTTTGCATATGATCAATAATCCGTGGTGACCAAGCACAAGTTCCGAACACCGTTAGTTCTCTCATGATATCCGCCTTCTTGGATCCACAGTAGAGGAGAGACATGGACAGATGGGCAGTCGCACCGTACGTGCAACGCTTTAGGGTAAACTCCCCTTTCTCAAGCATGTCATTGTAGGTGTGTTGTTTCCTTATATATGCGAATGCACGTAATCACCAACTTACTTAACCAATTACTGTATACAACAACTCCATTACTACACATTTATACATCTTAACAATATTTATTCTAACTCTTTACAACAAAAACCTAAGGCTAAAATTTTCGTTTGGCCTAATTGGTTAAGTAAGTTGGTGATTACGTGTATTTGCATATATAAGGAAACAACACACCTACAATGATTTGCTTGAGAAAGGTGAGTTTACCCTGAAACATTGCACATAGGGTGCGACTGCCCGTCTGTCCATGTCTCTCCTCTATTGTGGATCCAAGAAGGCGGGAGAACTAACGGTGTTTGGAACTTGTGCTTGGTCACTACAGACTATTGATCATATACAAACGCAAGTAGCAAATGCTTATGCACGTTGTTCATTCATAATGTATGATGAAGCCATTTAATAAATGTAAGAAAGAAAAGTTACTACACTGCTTTGTTTGATATGAGAGTATTCAGTACAAGGAGCTTGAGGAACTCCATTAGCAGGTTCATGGTGCAAGCTAATTAAATTTGGTAGCTACTGGACTGTGTTATTCAAAGCTGAGTCTATCTGTTCTTCGAAGGTAGCATTACGAATAAAGTTGAAAAGTTGTACGGCAAAATGTTGTTTGATGAAATAGTACAGATTATGGAAAGATGGGCACAGTCTTTTGTTTTTACTTAAAATGAGAGATTAAACATTTTAAGGCAAGCTGAAGCTGCTGGTTTTGGTTGGGAACAGGTTAAAAAGATGTTCCAGTTAACCTGTCTAAGGAATTAGAGCAATTAAAAAAGAAAGAACTCAGTTTTATATTACACGCCTCGACATTAACAGAATATGTTAGAACGCATTCCAAGAGGACTTAAGAGTCCATTACAACCTATCCTCATGCTTGAGGATATAGGATACAGAGATAAATGGTATGCAATCCGCAATCACTATTCCATGCAACTGATGTATTTAACCATACAGTATTTACAACAAAACATTGAAAACATCAGAAAGGACATTAAACTTATGGATGAGGAATTCAAGAAATCAACTACAATTGATCAATATAACCAGGTACATCAAGACCTTCAGAGTATGTCTGAAAAAATGAAAATACAGCTATTACAAAATAAATTAAAAAAATTTGAACGAGAGAGTAGAGATTATTTACATAGAGTACACAGAGTCAACTCATGGGCTGAAGACGTTCAAGAACACGGTATGAAAGAAGAGAATGATCTAAAAGGGGAAATATGGATAGTAGTACCTCCGAATCTGAGATGTCTACAGCCAGTAGTCGAATGCAATTGAGATCAGTGGTCAAAAAATCACTGAAAAAACAAGGACGATTTTTTACAACAAAGTGATGAAGTGGAACCTGGAGACAGCTCTGGGAAGGAAAACACAGGTGGCCGACGAGGAACCACAAAGAAATCTGCGAAGAAAAAATAGAAGATCAATTGGCCATTAATATCTCTTCCAAGAAATTAACACCAGCACAGACTTCACTTATTAATAAGGGACTGAATTTTGTACCAACATCTGTGATCTCCCCTTTTGATTTCAATGTAGATTTTTACAAATGTAAAAAGCAATTCGAGTGAAAATGTTTTTTTCTGAAAAACAGTATAATACACAAATGTCTAGTAACTTTCAAAAAAAATTAAAAAGAATAGCCAGTTTGACCCTGAGATTAGTTCATCCTCCCTAAAAGTGTTTCAGCGATTGGTAATAGCTGAGGTAACACAAAGATGGGTTAAGCATAAAGTACAAATCAATGCCAATCTTACCCCACAAGAAAGTGAAGCCATTAAACAACTAAGTGAAAACTGATCTATCACTATTAAAAAGGCGGATAAAAGGGGTGGTACGTTATAATATAGGATAGAGGTCAGTATATACGTGAGCCCGAAACACAATAGAGTGATATACGGATATACCAACAGTTAGACAGTGACCCGATATTACGGTTCGCTAGAATTATTGAAGAATTAGATGAGGCTGTAGCTGGAGGCCTAATTGACATCAAAATGAAAGCTATGTTGTACTGCCAACATCCCTGTATGCCGATCCTATATTTGGTCCCAAAAGTACATAAATCTATTGAGAATCCCCCTGGTCTCCCATGGTGTCTGGCTCGGGTTCATTATTGGAACCCTTGGCAGCATATGTGGATACCTTTTTGCAAAGGGCAGTAAAGAAAGATGAACATTCACTAAGTGACACAGGTACATTTTGGAAACTTGATGAAATGATCCCTAATATTGAACCTTTATAGTTCTGTACTTTGGACATCAAATTCTTGTTTACAAACATTCCATACTACGAAGGAATGCAGGCAGCTAGGGAAGCTCTCAGTGAATATACCACCTTACCCAATTCACAGATCTGTTTTATAATGACACTATTGGCTATTGTACTGACAAAAAATTACTTTCGATATGGTGAGAGGGTGTACCTTCAGCTGCAGGGGAACTCGATGGGGTCCCCTGCAGCTCCAAGTTACGCAAATGTGTTCATGGCATCATTTGAGAAACGCTTTTGTGTTCTCTAGTCCATTGTATAAAAACACAATAATGTGGTACAGGTATGTGGACGATATTTACGTCCTATGGAAAGGATCAGAAGACGAGTTCACTTTGTTTGTTCAATATTTGAATAATATTCATCCCCTCATACAATTTACAGCAACTATTGATAGAAATATGATTCATTATTTAGATGTGGAGGTTAAAAAACAATCAAGGGAATATGTACTACATTGTACACTAAAGCTAAAGATAAAAACAACATCTTACATAGACGAAGTCAACACGCACCACAGACCTTTAGAGGGATTTCTATGGGCCAGTTATTCAGAGCAAGACGAAACTGTTCCACTGACCAATTATATCATGAACAGAAGACAAAATTGAAGTTTGTTTGAGAGGTTATGATAAACAAGAGCTAGAAAGAATCAGGAAAAAGATGGGGAGTAAAAATAGAAGGGAATAATTGTACACTAAAAAAGAGAAGTAATGTAATGATCGGTTATTATTTGTCAGCACGTATGATATTCATAGCTCATTGATTAAGAAATGCATAAAAAACACTGGCATGTCTTGACCAGTGAGGAAAAGTATGGAAAATTATTTAAAGATGTTCCATATTTTGTGTACAGAACAGGTTGCACTATTGGAAGTAAAACCACGTCGGCAACATTAAAATCAGATATGAATAAACAATCAACTTTATCTTCTAAGGGGAAAGGTACGGATCCATGCTTGAATTGTCAGCACTGCAACTCTATTATAAAAGGTCCCTACATTATGCATCCAACAAAAGGGAATAATATTCATTTATGAGGTTTATATACCTGTGATACTAAGGTGGTTGTATATTTCTTGAAATGCCCTTGCAGTATTGGCTATGTTAGCCAAACCGCAAGGAGCATAAAATTAAGATTAAATGAACATCATTCTAACTTCAGAGCTATGAAAAGGAGACAAATTGAAGGTGTGGTATAAACAGATGTACAGAGAAAATACGGGGATCGTACAGTAGCTCGTCATTTTTGCTAGTACCAACATAATGTAGCTGCGTTAAAATGGTGCATCCTGGAACAGGTTAAACATAGCTAAGGAGAAAGTTTGGAAAGACTGATATTGAAGCGGGAAGAAGCTTGGATATATAATATTAAGAAATTAGTGTCGAATGGCATAAACGAAAATTTTAGCCTTAGTGTTTTTATGTAAAGAGTTAGAATTAGTATTGCTAAGATCAGGGCCGTTCCTAGGCTAAATTGCACTCAGGGCGAAGTGAAGAAATTTCGCCTCCTCCCCACCCCCCCATAAAATAATGCGACACAATGCTTCACCGGATAGTTGCCCCTGTAGCCGTGTAATACCCCCCTGCAACAACATAGTAGCCCCATCAGCCATGATAGTTGCCCCTGTAGTCAGTTTTGTCCCCTGTAGCCAGTTTTCCCCCTTTAGCCATTTGCCCCCTTTAGCCTTTTTTTGCCCCCTGTAGCCAGTTTGTCCCCTGTAGCCAGTTGCCCCAGTTTTGCCCCCTGTAGCCAGTTGCCCCCAGTTTGTCCCCTGTAGCCAGTTGCCCCCAGTTTTGCCCCTGTAGCCAGTTGCCCCCAGTTTGTCCCCTGTAGCCAGTGTCCCCTGTAGCCAGTTGCCCCCAGTTTGTCCCCTGTAGCCAGTTGCCCCCAGTTTGTCCCCTGTAGCCAGTTGCCCCCAGTTTGTCCCCTGTAGCCAGTTGCCCCCAGTTTGTCCCCTGTAGCCAGTGTCCCCTGTAGCCAGTTGTCCCCCTGTAGCCCCCTGTTGCCAGTTGCCCCAATTTCTCCCCTGTAGCCAGTTGCCCCAGTTTGTCCCCTGTAGCCAGTTGCCCCCAGTTTGTCCCCTGTAGCCAGTTGCCCCCAGTTTGTCCCCTGTAGCCAGTTTGTCCCCTGTAGCCAGTTGCCCCCAGTTTGTCCCCTGTAGCCAGTTTGCCCCCTGTAGCCAGTTGCCCCCAGTTTGTCCCCTGTAGCATGTGTCACCTGTAGCCAGTTGCCCCCAGTTTGCCCCCTGTAGCCAGTTGTCCCCCTATAGCCCCCTGTAGCCAGTTGCCCCATTTTGCCCCCTGTAGCCCGTTTGGCCCCCTATAAAACATAAAAAAACTCACTTACCTTTCCAGGATCCCGGCAGCATGTCCAGGTCCCGGGAGCCTGGATTCAGTGTAAGCGGCGTGACGTCATCACACCACTTACACTCAGCTCCCGGGGTCTCCTGGGACGGGAACCGAGACTCAGCGTCGCAGGGGGCGTGGTGAAAGCCGTGTGCCCCCTGAGATGCTGTGTATGTATCGGCGCTCTGACTGAGCGCTGATACATACTGGGGAGGAGACAGGAGGGGAGCGATCCGTCCTGCCTCCTCCCTGTGCCGGCAGCTGCACTAAGTGTGTGCAGCTGCCGGCAGAGTCCAGGGATAACCGTGGGGCGGGTGAGGCGGCCTGCGCCCCCCCTCGGGTGAGCGGAGCCCTGGCGCCCCGGGCGACCGCCCGCCTCGCCCTGGCTAAGATGTATTAATGTGTAGTAATGGAGTTGTTGTATATGGTAATTGGTTAGGTAAGTTGATGATTACGTACATTCACATATATAAGGAAACAACACACCTACAATGACGTGCTTAAAAAAAGGGGAGTTTGCCCTGAAACGTTGCACGTACGGTGTGACTGCCCATCTGTCCATGTCTCTCCTCTAGGCGGATATCACATGAGAACTAACGGTGTTTGGAACTTGTGCTTGGTCACTACAGACTATTGATCATATACAAACGCAAGTAGCATATGCTTATGTACGTTGTTCATTCATAATGTATGATGAAGCCATTTAATAAAAGTAAGAAAGAAAAGTTCCTAACCTGCTTTGTTTGATATGAGAGTATTCAGTTCAAGGAGCTTGAGGAACTCCATTAGCAGGTGCGTGGTGCAAGCTAATTAAATTTGTTAGCTACCAGACTGTGTTATTCAAAGCTGTTTCACAGAGCCACTGTCAGAAAGAAAAGTTCCTACCCTGCTTTGTTTGATATGAGAGTGCTCTGTGAAACAGCACAGTGTGGTGAGAAAGCCCCTTAATAAATGTGTCTGGGACATGCTGCACTAAAAATGCCCCCTCTTTTTGCGCATTTCCAGATATTTTTCTGATGCAATCACATATGTACAGTAAATGAGGACCACAGTTGTCTTTAATTTATTGTACTGTAGCTAGAGATGGGAAAAGCATGGACAAATTGCTCTTCATCAAGTCCACGTCTGTCACAGGCTTCTCCTTTATAGCATGCCTATCAGCCCGAGAACACATTTATCAAGAAGACAAGACATATCTGTTCTTATAGTAGGTACTTTAATGAGGATGACAGGTAAAGTTAGAGAATCTTGCAGTTCTATAAATGTTTCAAGGATTTTTTTTCTTTACTGAAGTAGCTATCAGTATGACTGTGGTGTTATTTTGTCAGGTTGACCACCTTTAGAAAAGAGTCACCAGTCTGAAGATTGTATAGTCAAATCTGCTTATGAATTTAGTATTGATTGCTAGAAAAGGGAGCGTATTTTGTCCATGAGTAATATGGATGCAAGATTCTTATAGAGTCTAAGACCTCTATAACCTACAAAGGAATAGTTATAATCCAATAGTGTCTTTCCATAGTTAACAAGTTAAATAAGTTTAAAGTCCTCCATTGAATATGCCAAGGCTCTTCAGGAAGCATCACAACCTCAGTAAATGCTTTATTATAACACAGATATTTTTTACCAAAATGGTTTTAAGACACAGGAAAAGTTATCACTTAATAGATTAAGACACAGAAGTGATTTTACATATTTACTTCCATATCATGAGAAGTAGTGATGTAATGCAATTTACTGAAGAAGTTACTCATAGCTTTATCCAGATTGCGGTTTCCTTTGATTAAATACCAGCAGCTTACCACTTTACTTATGCAAAGAAAGGATGTAACGCATAAGTCCATGTGTTATCATTGGACCTTAAACTAACTGACATTATAAAGAGAAAAATAATGATATAAGTTACCAGTAAAGATATTATAGTCTTCATGGCTTTAACATGGGCTCTCATGCTGGGTCCTCTGAAACCCCCAAAGTTTTGTTGTACTTGATTTATATGTTTGTACAGAGAGGTGATTGTGGCTGAGGCTGAGATGAAGAATAACAATATTGCAGCGGAGAACAGAATCATAAAAGCTAAAATATTATTTTCACTTATCATTTCCATTATCATTTTTACTTGCAAAGTTTCGGCAGAAGAATTGAGTTTTGAATCTGATGAGGTTTCCGACAATTTAGGAACCAGTGGGACAATCACAAGAACAGACCCCACTAAAGTTAAAATGAAAATCCAAGGCAAAATCTTATAGAAGGTTCTTTGCAAACAGATGTATAACATGTGGTTTATAGTCACAATCTTCAGACAGAAAAACAAGCAGAGGAAGGTGGAGAACCAGATATTGCAAGAAATTACAATAAAGCACATAGTAATGTAGAATTTTAGTATGATTAGATTATGATAAATGAAATAAAGAGATTTTACAACCTTGAGAATTTCTTCTATAAGGTTGCATATACTTATGCTGGCAATGAGATGGTCACCTTGTTGAAAGTTTTTGTCTTTTGCCCAGTTCCGAATATTGACAATAAAAATAAACATGTTTGTTGGTACCAAAATCAACAAAACAATAACCTCAGAAATATAAAAATATAAATCTAATAGCAGGACCATCTTTGGTTTAGACCAAATGATACCTCAACCTGCAACCACCTGCACTGTTCTAGTTTTCATTTCTAATTTTCATTTTATTTCAACATGATCGAAATGCAAATAATATTTGCTTATAATTAATGGAGATGCAAATCAGGAACACAATTATTTCTTTCTCAAATACAGAATAAAAACAAAGCAGCAAAAAGTGATGTAAGGAAATACTTGCAGGCATCAGGTTGCCTGGGTACAGGGTTTTTTTTTTGCTTGTTTTGTTTCTGAACACCTCATTGGCAGGTGCAAAGAAAATTTTGGTATTCTGCCCAGTCATATGCACCATAAATCATTCTAGTCTATGGTAAGCAAGGACTTTTTGTCATTTCACATATTCAGATGTTCAATAGCCTACCAATAAATGCATTTCAATAGGTACTGGTGCAGAAGGGCGTGCATGGAGCGAGTCACTAGGTATAAGGTATCATAGAGACTGGCACTTTGTAGATCTAATCGGGCAACTATAGCAAATGTAGAGGTACTATGCAGATATAGCTACATGACAGTTGTATGACACCGACGTTAACGGAGCGCTGACACATAGTACCATATGGACAGTTCAAGTTTGTCAGAGCAGGGAAACAATTTGACCAAGAGGCTCTATACTTTGACTCTTTACTTTGACTCTCTGAGGGAACTCTTCTCAATAAAGCTCATATGCCCTAATGTTACATTATAAGAATCAGGGTTGGGACGACAGGTAGGCAAAGGTAGGCAACCACCTAGACACTAAGCTCTGTAAAGTAATCAACACAATAGAGGATAATGTGTTATTACAAAGAGATCTGGATAAGTTGGAGGGCCTGGCAGAGTAAATGACAGATGGGTTTAACACAGATAAATGCAGAGTTATAACATGGGGAGGAAAAATCCATTACATGATTAACATGTTAAATGGAAAACACTGGTAAAAGTGAACTAGAGAAGGACTTGGAATCCTGGTGGACAGATAAACTTAACTATAGCTGCCAGTTGGTCAGACAGCAGCTGCCAAGGCAAATAGGAAAATGGGGTGTATATAAAAGGGGCATAGATTCACATGATGAGAACATTATTCTCCCATTATACAATCACTGGTTAGACCACAACATGGAAAATTTATACCATTTTTGGGCACTCGAGGCACTAGGAAAACATTGTAGAGCTTGAAGAGGTACAAAGCGGCAAACAAAAATAAAAAAAGGATTGGGTTGGACTACAATACCCTGAAAGAGAGCAAGAATTAGTGTTATTTAGTTTAGAAGGAAAATATGGCTTCGGGGAGACATAAAAAAAATGGTATAAATACGTCAAAGGTCCAATAATAGAGATCTCTCCAAGATTTCTTTATACCAGACTGTATCAAGAACTAGAGGGCATCCTCTATCTTTTGAGGAACGAAAGTTTCTACATAAACATAGAGAGGGATTCTTTACTGTTAGCGCAGTGAGACCTGTGGAATTCTCTGCCAGAGGAAAATGTCATGTGAATCAATAAACAGAGTTCAAAAAAATTGTTTTGGGGATTCATATCTGAGCGTAATAATATAACAAGTTATTGTGTCTAGGATCTGGAGAGTGTTTCATTGATAACCAGGGATTTTTCCGATTGCCAGATTGGAGTTGGGAAGGAATTTTTCCCTAAAATGAGGACAATTGGCCTCTACCTCATTGGGGTTTTTTGCCCTCTTCTGGATCAACACCTTAGCACAACAGGCTGAACTGGATGGACGTCTTGTCTTTTTTCAGCCTTACAAACTATGAAACTATGAAACTATAACCTCTTCCCACCCTAAAAATACCAGCCGACAGCCACCCCAGAAGCAGACCCTGTGCACGAAAAGGTGGATGCCTTAGGGGCTTTCGGTCAGAGACGTACTACACAGATCGCCAGCTCTTCCAAAACCTCTGGTGCACTTTGGTTACTGAGTGTGGAGGCAGGGTCAGATATTGGGGGGGGGGGGTTAGGGTCAGCTTTGTTTGACAAGAATCACCACTGACTGACACAAAACCCGAGCACTAGAACAAATTAAGAAAGTAAAAAATGATGCATAATTAGTATTGCCATGTCTGAAATAGTCTAATCTAATGGAATATAATATAATATATCCTATACACTGAAATGTGTCGTTTGATGTTCCCAAATAATTTCAATACAAAGTTGCATTTATCCCAAAATGGTACCAATAAACACTACACTGCAGCCTGCAAAAAAAATTCATTCAGTCCTCATTTCCCAAGTTATTGGTTTCAGAAATTAGCGTTGCAGCGCAAAGTTAAGAAAAAGAGAACAGAAACCGTACTTGATATTTGGTATCAAGGGTACTGTACCAACCTTGAGGATACAGATAGCACATCATTTATAGCAAAGACTGAACACTATAAAAACACCCATCTCCCACCCCGCCCACCGCAAAAATGGTGCAAGTTCTCTTTTTAACATTTCAATCCACTTAGAATTGTATTTCCGTTTCACAGCACATCTTATGGTACAATCTATGTTGACATTAAAAAGTTAATCTCATTCTCTCATTCTATAAGAAACAAGCCCTGATATAACTATGTAGACAGAAAAATAATTTTTTTTTATGGCTCTTGGAAGGTGGAGGGGGAATCAAATCCACCCAAAAAAAAATAGGCTTTGGTGGGAAGAAGTGAAGCACATAGTTAAATCTACTTCATATATAGCTCCTCCATAGCTGTAGATGAGTAAAATGAGGCTATATATAAAATTTATAATGCCCCTTAACAAAATAAGATAGACCTTCACCACTTAGTGACAAACAGACTGAAATAGCAACATAGGTATTCATAAATTAGAACATATATATTAGAACCATATATTAGAGAACATCAATAGTAGCTCCAGGAAACAGAAAGTCACTAAGCTGTTATTCTTTACAGAAAACAACAATGTTCTTGCACCTAAATGGGTCCCTTCATGCCTTATATACATGAAAAAACTTTGAGACTCTCGGTTCACATATCATGATCAGAACATGTTTAAGCTGCCTCTCGACTTTCAACGAGTCGTCAAATCGGGCAGTCCTATCCTATCTTTACCACTCAATCGAGCCATCATTCCTCTCAATGGGTCACCGACCTCCTTATTCAGAGAGAAAAAATAAAAAACACCCAACCTGCAAAGCAGCCCTTCATAGGACCAGCCTGTGAGAGTTGGCGGGACAGAAACCCAAAATGGAATCACCCCTACCTTTCCATATAGTTAAAATCAATGTACATCCAATTATAACGATAGTGTTCTGCCACAAAAAACATTTCTGAAAAAACGTATGCAAACCTGGGTGGCCACTGGCAGGGCTGCGGCACACATGTAATTATACATGTAAAAACGCAAACAAAACCAACAGACCGCCGTCCAGCGGCACATTTCTGCAAAAAGGGCAATACACTACGTCTAAATCTCCTAGAAGAAGCATTTATGCTATCTATCAATACATGAAAAAACTTTGAGACTCCTCGGTCACATATCATGATCAGAACATGTTTAAGTCTGCCCCCGGCTTTCAACGTAGTCTCAAATCGGGCAGTCCCTATCCTATCTTTACCTCTCAATCGAGCCAATCAGGCCTCTCACCTGGACACCGACCTCCATTATTCAAGCAGAGAAAAAATAAAAACACCCAACGCTGCAAAGCTGCCCTTCTTATTACAGCCCTGTGAGAAGGGGCGGGTACAGAAACCCAAAATGGAAGCACCCCTTCCTTTCCATAAAAGGTTTAAAATCAATGTACACCAAGTATAACGTATGTTTCTGCCCACAAAAACATTTCTGAAAAACGAAGCAAACCTGTGTGCCACTGGCATTGGCTGCCGTCACCACATGTAATTATACATGTACACACACAGACCGCCGGCCAGCGGCACATTGTCTGCAAAAAGGGCAATACACTACGTCGAAATCCCTAAAGAAGCATTTATGCTATCTATCATACATGAAAAAACTTTGAAGACTCCTCGGTTTTCACATATCATGATCATAACATGTTTTAAGCTGCCCACGACTTTCAACGTGGTCTCAAATCGGGCAGTCCTATCCTATCTTTAGCCTCTCAATCGAGCCAATCAGGCCTCTCACAGGTCACCGACTCCATTATTCCAGAGAGAAAAAAAAAAAAACACCAACCTGCAAAGCTGCCCTTTCTTATGACAGCCCTGTGAGAAGTGGCGGGACAGAAACCCAAAATGGAAGCACCCCTTCCTTTCCATATAGGTTAAAATCAATGTACACCAAGTATAACGTATGGTTTCTGCCACAAAAACATTTTCAAAAAAACGAAAGCAAACCTTGGTGCCACTGGCAGGGCTGCGGCCCATCATGTAATTATACCTGTACCACACAACCGCCGCCCAGCGGCACATTTTCTGCAAAAAGGGCAAACACTACGTCGAAATCCTAAAGAACATTCATGCTATCTATCATACATGAAAAAACCTTTTGAGACTCTCGGTTCACATATCATGACAAACAGTTTAAGCTGCCCACGACTTTCACGTGGTCTCAAATCGGGCAGTCCCTATCCTATCTTTACCTCTCTATCGAGCCAATCGGGAGGCCCTCACTGGGTAACCGACCTCCATTATTCAGAGAGAAAAAAATAAAAACACCCAACCTGCAAACTTGCCTCTTTTCTTCCTATGACAGCCTGTGAGAGTGGGCGGGGACAGAAACCCAAATTGAAGCACCCCTTCCTTTCCATATAGGTTAAATCAATGTAACACCAAGATAACGTATGTTACTGCCACATAAACATATTCTGAAAAACGATGGCAAACCTGGGTGCCACTTGGCAGGCTGCGGCACCACATGTAATTTATACATGTACACACACAGACCCGCCGCCAAAAGCCCCGGCACATTTCTGCAAAAGGGCAATACACTACGTCAAATCCCAAAGAAGCATTTATTGCTATCTATCATTACATGAAAAACTTTGAGACTCTCGGTTCACATATCATGAATCAGAAGCATGTATTAATCTGCCCACGACTTCCAACGTGGTCTCAAATCGGGCGTCCTATCCTATCTTACCTCTCATCGAGCCAATGCAGGCCTCTCCACTGGGTTCACCGTAGACCTCCATTGATTCAGAGAGAAAAAATAAAAACACCCAACCTGCAAAGCTTCCCTTCTTATGACAGCCTGTGAGAGGGCGGGGTACAGAAACCCAAAAATGGAATCACGAGACCCCCACTCCCCCCCCGCCCCCTTCCTTTCCATATAAGGTTAAAATCAAGTATGTACACCACGAAGAGAAACGTATGTGTTTATCTTGCCCACTCATGTGAAAACATTTCTGAAAAAACGTATGCAAACCTGGGGTGCCACTGGCAGGGCTGCGGCACACATAGTAATTATACATGTACACACACAGACCGCCGCAGCGTCACATTCTGCAAAAAGGGCAATAACACTACGTCGAAATCCCCTAAAGACGCATTTATGCAATCTATCATACATGAAAAAACTTTGAGACTCTCGGTTCACATATCATGATCAGAACATGTTTAAGCAGCCCCACGACTTTCAACGTGGGTTCTCAAATCGGGCAGTCCTATCCTATCTTACCTCTCATCGAGCCATAATCAGGCCGTCTCACTGGGTCACCGACCTCCATTATTCAGAGAGAAAAATAAAAAACACCCAACCTGCAAGCTGCCCTGTCTTAAGACAGCTGTGGAGAGTGGGCGGGGACAGAACCCAAAATGGAAGCACCCCTTCCTTTTCCATATAGGTTAAAATCAATGTACACCAAGTATACGTATGTATCTGCCCACAAAACATTTCTGAAAAAACGAATGCAAACCTGGGTGCCCACTGCAGGGCTGCGGCACACATGTAATTATACATGTACACACACAGAACCGCCGCCAGCGGCACATTCTGCAAAAAGGGCAATACACTACGTCGAAATCCCTAAAGAAGCATTTTATGCTATCTACATTACATGAAAAAACTTTGAAACGCCGGTTCAACAATCATGATCAGAACATGTTTAAGCTGCCCACGACTTGTTCAACGTGGTCCTCAAATCGGCAGTCCTATCCTATCTTTAACTCTCAACAATCGAGCCGAATCAGAGCCTCTCACTGGGTCACCGACCCCCCATCACATTTTATTCAGAGAGAAAAAATAAAAACACCCAACCTGCAAAGCTGCCTTCTTATGACAGCTGTGATAGTGGGGCCCCCCGGGTGGACAGAACCCCAAAATGGAAGCACCCCTTCCTTTCCATAAAGGTTAAAATCAATGAACACCAAGTGATAACGTAGTTTTCTGCCACTAAAAACATTTCTGAAAAAAAGTATGCAAACCAGGGTGCCACTGGCAGGCTGCGGCACACATTTAATAATAACATTACACACACAGAAACGCCGCCATCGGCACATTTCTGCAAAAGGGGCAATTACACTACGTCGAAATCCCTAAAGAAGCATTTATGCTATCGAACATACATGAAAAAACTTGAGACTCCCGTTCACATATCATGAATCATAACATGTTTAAGCTGCCCCACGACTTTCCAACGTGTCACAAATCGGGCAGTCCTATCCTATCTTTACCCCTATCTCGAGCCAATCAGGCCTCTCACTGGGTCACCGACCTCCATTATTCAGAGTGAAAAAATAAAAAAACACCCAACCTGCAAAGCTGCCCTTCTAATACATCCTTGAGAGTGGGCGGCGACAGAAACCCAAATGGAAGCACCCCTTCCTTTCCATATAGTTAAAATCAATGTACATCAATTATAACGTATGTTTCTGTCCCACAAAAACATTTCTGAAAAAACGCTATGCATACCTGGGTGCCACTGGCAGGGCTGTGCACACATGTAATTATACATGTACACACACAGACCGCCGCCAGCGGCACAGTTCTGCAAAAAGGGCAATACACTACGTAGAAATCCCTAAAGAAGCATTTATGCTATCTATCATACATGAAAAAACTATTGAGACTCTCGGTTCACAATCATGATCAGAACATGTTTTAAGCTGCCCACGACTTTCAACTTGGTCCTCAATCTGGCCCAGTCCTATACTATCGTTACCTCCAATCGAGCCAATCAGGCCTCACCCAGGGTCACCGACCTCCATTCTTCAGAGAGAACAAATAAAAAACACCCAACCTGCAAAGCTGCCCCACTTATGACCGCCTGTGAGAGTGGGCGGGGACAGAAACCCAAAATGGAAGCACCCCCATCCTTTCCATAAAGGTTGAAATCAATGTACATCAAGTATAACGTATGTTCTGCCCACAAAAACATTTCTGAAAAACCGTTATGCAAACCTGGGTGGCCACTGGCAGGCCTGCGGCACACATGTAATTATACATGAACACGACACAGACCGCCGCCAGCCGGCACATTTCTGCAAAAAGGGCAATACACTACGTCGAAAATCCCTAGAAAACATTTATGCTATCTATCATACATGAAAAAAAACAATGAGACTCTCGGTTCACATATCCTGTCAGAACACTTATAAGCTGCCCACGACTTTCAAACGTGGTCTCAAAATCGGGCAGTCCAATCCTATCTTTACTCTCATCGAGCCAATCAGCCTCCCTCACTGGTCTCCGACCTCCATTATTCAGAGAGGAAAAATAAAAAACCACCCAACCTGCAACTGCCTTCTATGACAGCCTGTGAGAGTGGGCGGGGACAGAACCCCAAATGGAAGCACCCTTCCGTTTTCCAATAGGTTAAAATCAATGTACATCCAAGTATAACGTATGTGTTCTGCCCACAAAAACTATTTCTGAAAAACGTATGCAAACCTGTGCGCACTGGCAGGGCGCGGCACACAATTTATTGTATACATGTACACACACAGACCGCCGCCAGCGCACATTTCTGCAAAAAGGGCATACACTACGTCGAAATCCCTAAAGAAGCACATTTTATGCTATCTACGAGCCGACTGCTTGAACGAGAAATTTGAGACTTCTCGGTTCATCATATCATATCGAACATGTTAAAGCTGCCCACGACTTTCAACGTTGGTCTCAAATCGGGCAGTTCCTATCCTATCTTTACCATCTCAATCGAGCCAACAGGCCTCTCACTGGGTCATCCCTAACCTCTATTATACAGAGAGAAAAAATAAAAAACACCCAACCTGCAAAGCAGCCCGTCTTATGACAGCCTGTGAGAGTGGGCGGGGGACAGAAACCCAAATGGAAGCACCCCTACACTTCCATATAGGTTAAAATCAATGTGAATAAAAGGGGGGTTGTTGGTTTTTTGGTGTGGGGGGGGGGGGGGGGGGGGGGGGGGGGGGGGGGGGGGGGGGGGGGGGGGGGGGTACACCAAGTATAAACGTAGTGTTTCTGCCCACAAAAACATTTCGAAAAAACGATGCAAACCTAGGGTGCCACTTGCATGGCTGCGGCACACATGTTAATTAAACATGTACACACACGACCCCCGCCAGCGGCACATTTCCTGCAAAAAGGGCAATCACTACGTCGAAATTCCCTAAAGAAGCATTTTATGCTATCTATCATACATGAAAAATGTCGCTTTGAGACCCTCGTTTCACATATCATGATCAGAACTGTTTAAGCTGCCACGACTTTCACGTGTCCTCAAATCGGCAGTCCTATACTATCTTTAACCCTCAATCGAGCCAATCAAGGCCTCTCACCTGGTCACCGACCTCCATTATTCAGAGAAGAAAAAATAAAAAACACCCAACCTGCAAATCTGCCCTT
Source organism: Phyllomedusa bahiana (assembly GCA_025379985.1). Classification (NCBI taxonomy): domain Eukaryota; kingdom Metazoa; phylum Chordata; class Amphibia; order Anura; family Hylidae; genus Phyllomedusa; species Phyllomedusa bahiana. The sequence goes on from JAODAL010018273.1 coordinate 27,198, forward strand.
CTTATTACAGCCTGTGAGAGTGGCGGGGATCAGAAACCCAAAATGGAAGCACCCATTCCTTTCCATATATGTAAAATTCAATGACAACCAAGTATAACGTATGTTTTTTCTGCCCACAAAACATTTCTGAAAAAACGTATGAAAACCTGGGTGCCACAGTCAGGCTGCGGCACACATGTAATATAAATGTACACACACAACCGCCGCCAGAGGCACATTTCTGCAAAAAGGGCAATACACTAAGTCGAAATCCCTAAAGAAGCATTTATGCTATCTATCATACATAAAAAACTTTGAGACTCTCGGTTCACATATCATGAATCAGAACATGTTTAAGCTGGCCCACGACATTCAACGTGTCTCGAAATCGGGGCAGTCCTATCCTATCTTAACCTCCTCAATCGAGCCAGATCAGGCCTCTCACTGGGTCACCGACCTCCATTATTCAGAAGAGAAAAATAAAAAACACCAAAAAAAACCCTGTCAAAGCTGCCCTCTATGACAGCCTGTGAGAGTTGGCGGGACAGAAACCCCCAAAATGTGATGCTACCCCTTCCTTTCCATATAGGTTAAAAATCAATGTACACCAAGTTAACGAAATTTTCTGCCACAAAAACTGTTCTTAAAAAAACGTATGCAAACCTGGGTGCCCACTGGGCAGGGCTGCGGCACACAGTAATTATACATGTACACACACAGAACCGCCCGCCATCCGGCACAAGTTCTGCATAAAGGGCAATACACTACGTCGAAACCCTAATAGAAGCATGTTCTGCTATCTATCAATACATGAAAAAAACTTGAGACTCACGGTTCACATATCATGATCAAACATGGTTTAAGCTGCCCACGACTTTCAACGTGGTCTCAAATCGGCAGTCATATCCTATCTTACCTCTCAATCGAGCCAATCAGGCCTCTCTACTGGTCACCGACCTCCATTAATCAGAGAGAAAAAATAAAAAAACACCCAACCTGCAAAGCTGCCTTCTTATGACAGCCTGTGAGAGTGGGCGGGACAGAAACCAAAATTGGAAGCAACCCTTCCTTTCCATAAAGGTTAAAATAATGTACACCAAGTATAACGAATGTTTTTCTGCCCACAAAAACATTTCTGAAAAACGTATGGCAAACCTGGGTTCCACTGGCAGGGCTGCGGCACACATGTAATTATACATGTACACACACAGACCGCCGCCAGCGGCACATTTCTGCAAAAAGGGTCAATACACTACTCGAAATCCTATAGAAGCATTTAGTGCACTTTCATACCATGAAAAAATCATGAAAGACCTCGTTCACATATCAAGATCAGAACATGTATTAAGCTGCCCACACTTTCAACGTGGTCTCAAATCGGGCAGTCCTATCCCTATCTTTACCTCTCAATCGAGCCAATCAGCCTCTCACTGGGTTCTCCGACCTCCATTATTCAAGAGAAAAAATAAAAAAATAACACCCACCTGGCAAAAGCTGCCCTTCTATGACAGCCTGTGAGGTGGGCGGGACAGAAACCCAAAATGGAAGCAACCCCTTCCTTTTCCATATAGGTTAAAATCAAATGTACACCCAAGTTAACGTATGTTCTGCCCACAAAAACAATTTCCTGAAAAAACGTATGCAAACCTGGGTGCCCCTGGCAGGGCTGCGGCACACATGTATTATCATGTACACACACAGACCGCCGCCAGCGCACATTTCTGCAAAAGGGCAATACACAACGTCGAAATCCCCTAAGAAGCATTTAATGCTAATCTATCCATACATGAAAAACTTGAGACTCTCGGTTCACATATCATGATCAGATCATGTTTAAGCTGACCACGACTTCAACGTGTTCTCAAATCGGGCAGTCCTATCCTATCTTTACCTCTCAATCGAGCCAATCAGGCCTCTCACTGGGTCACCGACCTCCATTATTCAGAGAGAATAAATAAAAAACACCCAACCTGCAAAGACGCCCTTTCTTATGACACCTGTGAAGTGGCGGTGACAGAAACCCAAAATGGAAGCACCCCTTCCTTCATATAGGTTAAAAACAATGTACACCAAGTATAACTATTGATTTCTGTCCGCCACAAAAACATTCTGAAAAAACGATGCAAACTCTGGGTGCCACTGGCAGGGCTGCGGCACACTGTAAATTAAACATGTACACACACAAGACCTGCCCGCCGCCAGCGTCACATTTCTGCAAAAAGGGCAATACACTACGTCGAAATCCCTAAAGAAGCAGTTTATCCTATCTATCATACATGAAAAAACTTTGAGACTCTCGGTTCACATATCATGATCAAGAACTGTTAAGCTGCCTCACGACTTTCAACGTGGTCTCAAATCGGGCAGTCCTATCCTATCTTTACCTCTCAATCGAGCCAATCAGGCCCTCCTCACTGGGTCCCACCGACCTTCCCAATACTTCAGAGAGAAAAAATAAAAAACACCCAACCTGCAAAGCTGCCCTTCTATGACAGCCTGTGAGAGTGGGCGGACATAAACCCAAAAATGAATCACGCCCTTCCTTTCTCATATAGGTTTAAAATCAATGTTACACCAATTATAACGTATGTTTTCTGCCACAAAAACATTTCTGAAAAAACGTAGCAAACCTGGGTGCCACTGCAGGGCTTGCGGCACACATGTAATTATACATGTACACACACAGACCCGCCGCCAGCGGCACATTTCTGCAAAAAGGGCAATACACCGTACGTGAAATCCCTAGAGAAGCATTAATGCTATCTATCATACATGAAAAACTTTGAGACTCTCGGTTCACATATCATGATCAAACATGTTTAAGCTGCCCACACTTTCAACGTGTCTCAAATCGGGGCAGTGCCTATCCTAATCTTTACCTCTCAAATCGAGCCAAGCGCTACTACACACACGGACCGATATTGTATGGTTCACCACCACCATTATTCAAGAGAAAAAATAAAAAACACCAAACCTGCAAAGCCTGCCCTTTCTTATGACAGCCTGTGAGAGTGGCGGGACAGAATCCCAAAATGGAAGCACCCTTCCTTTCCATAAAGGTTAAAATCAATGTACACCAAGTATAACGTATGTTTCTGCCCACAAAAACATTTCTGAAAAAACGTATGCAAAACCTGGTGGCCACTGGCAGGAGCTGCGCGACACATGTAATTATACATGTACACACACAGACCGCCGCACGGCACATTTCTGCAAAAGGGCAATACACTACGCTCGAAATCCTAAAAGAAAGCCATTTTATGCTATCTATCATCCATGACAAACCTTTGCGACTCTCGGTTCACATATCATGAATCAAACATGTTTAAGCTGCCCCACGAGACTTTCAACGTGGTCTCAAATCGGGCAGTCCTATCCTATCTTACCTCTCAATCGAGCCAATTCAGGCCTCTCACTGTCACCGACCTCCATTATTCATAAGAGAATAAAAAAAAACACCCACCTGCAAAGCTTGCCCTTCATTATACAGCCTGTGAGAGTGGGCGGGACGAAACCCAAAAAGGCAGCACCCCTTCCTTTCCTTATAGTTAAAATCAATGTAAACCCAAGTAAACGTATGTTCTGCCACAAAAACATTCTGAAAAAACTATGCAAACCGGTGCTTACTGGCAGGGCTGCGGCACAACATTTTAGTTATACATGTACACACACATAACCCGCCGCAGCGGCACATTTCTGCAAAAAGGCATACACTACGCGAAATCCCTAAAGAAGCATTTATGCTAATCTATCATACATGAAAAAACTTTGAGACTCCTCGGTTCACATAATCCAATGATCAGGAACATGTTTAAGCTGCCCAGGACTTTCAACGTGGTCTCAAATCGTGGGCAGAACATGAGTGAGCGCGATACGGCAGCTTTACCTCTCAATCGAGCCAATCAGGCCTCTCCCGTGGGTCCACCGACCTCCATAATCAGAGAGAAAAAATCAAAAAACACCCACCTCAAAGCTGCCCTTCTTAATGACAGCCTGTGAGAGTGTGCGGGACAGAAACGCCAAAATGAAGCACCCCTTCCTTTCCTAATAGTTAAAATCAATGTACACAAGTATAACGTATGTTATCTGCCCACAAAACATTTCTGAAAAAACGTATGCAAACCTGGGTGGCCACTGGCAGGGCTGCGGCACACATGGTAATATACATGTAACACACAGACCGCCGCAGCGGCACATATTCTGCAAAAGGGCAATACACACGTCGAAATCCCTAAAAGAAGCATTTATGCAATCTATCATACATGAAAAAACTTTGAGACTCTCGGGTCACATATCAGTATCAAACATGTTTAAGCAGCCCACGAATTTCAACGTGGTTCTCAAATCGGGCAAGTCCTAACCTATCCTTACCTCTCAATCGAGCCAATCAGACTCTCACTGGGTCACCGACTCCATTATCCAGAGAGAAAAATAAAAACACCCAACCATGCAAAGCTGCCCTTCTTATGACACCTGTGAGAGTGGGCGGGGACAGAAACCCAAAATGGAAGCAAACCCCTTCCATTCAAATAAGGTTAAAAATCAATCTGTACAACCCAAGTATAAACGAATGTTTCTGCCCACAAAAACATTTCTGAAAAAACGTATGCAAACCTGGGTGCCACTGCCAGGCTGCGCACACATTAATTATACATGTACACACACAGACACGCCGGCAGCGGTCACATTTCTGCAAAAAGGGCAATACACTACGTCGAAATCCCTAAAGAAGCATTTATGCTATCTACATACATGAAAATACTTGAGACTCTCGTTTCACATATCCATGATCAGAACAAGTTTAATCAGCCCACGTCTTTCAACGAGGTTCTCAAATCGGGCAGTCCTATCCAATCTTACCTCTCAATCGAGCCAATCAGGCCTCTCACTGGGTCACCGACCTCCATATTCAAGAGAAAAAATAAAAAAACACCCAACCTGCAAGCTGCCCTTCTTATGACAGCCTGTGAGATGGGCGGGACAGAAACCCAAAATGGAAAGCACCCTTCCTTTTCCATATAGAGTTAAAATTCAATGTACTCCAAAGTAAACGTATGTTTTCTGCCCACAAAACATTTCTGAAAAAACGTAAGCTACCTGGTGTAGCCACTGGCAGGGCTGCGCACACATGTAATTATACATGTACAACACACAGACCGCCGCCAGCGCAACATTTCTGCAAGAAAGGCAATACACTACGTCGAAATCCCTAAAGAAGCATTTTATGCTATCTATCAACATGAAAAAAAACTTTGAGACTCTCGTGGGTCACATAACCAGGTATCATCAGGGAAGTCATGGTTTTAAAGCAGCCCCCGGCGGTACTTCAACGTGGACTCCAAATCGGGCAGTCCTATCCTATCTTACCTCTCAATCGAGCCAATCACCTCTCACAGGTCACCATGCCTTAGACCCCATAGCAGTCTGTATGCATCACTGATGAGGCTAGAGTTGTGACCAAGAGCATGGACATATGGCTTTACATTGAGTCTGTGTTTGTCATTGGATTATTCCATATGGTTCAAATAATGCCTACTAATCTGAGACTACATGTTATCAGACACAGATATTCCTACAGTGGATTCCTGAATAATGACCTAAAAAGTGGTAGTATAATTATGATTTTGAAGTTTTGTTTTTGACATTTTGAATGACTTTTCAACGTTATTTCGCTAGGTTGAACACCTTTGGAAAGATTCACCACCATTGAACACTTTCTTTTGTTTGTTACATAATTTGTTTTTAGAAACTTTATGATAATTACTTTACTGTCTTGGCAAGGTACAAATTTAAATTAAATTATAGGTAGTGTTGAGCGATTACGTTGGCTATCGACATCGGGCGATAGTCGAAGTCGGCCACCATCAATACGTTTTTCGATATGTGAGCAGTCGATATGAGCGATGACCATTAAGTCTATTTTAGAGCAACAAACACCTTCATTCTTACACCCAAACAGGGCTTGAGAAGCTGGAATTAACAATTCACAACAGTCAAATGGATACGTGCTTATATCTTAGGCACACACTTAGGTTATAAAAGCCACAGAAAAAAAAACACACACCATTTCACTATCCCTGTCTTTGTACCACAGCATGTACCCTTAAACCTGCATCACCCACAAATTAAAAAGTGCCAGAAGGCAGTATGATTGAACCATCATCTACTTGAACTGTACAGTTGAATAACCTGTTCTGGAACACAGCATGAGCTCCCAAACCCCTGCATGACCCCAGATTTTTAAAAGTGCCGTGAAAAAGGTATCTTTCAACCACCATTTTATTGTCACTGTACATTGAACTATACCTGTCCTGGTGGCCACAGCATGAGCCCCAAACCTGCATAAACCCCTCAGATTTTAAAAAGTGCCCGGAAAAAGGAGTCTTTCAACCACCATTTTAAGTTTTTCACTGACATTGACTATACCTGTCCTGGCCACAGCATGAGCCCCAAACCTGCATAATCCCAGATTTAAAAAGTGCCGAAAAAGGAGTCATTTCAACCACCATTTAAGTTTCACTGGACATTGACTATACCGGTCCTGGGCCACAGCCTGAAGCCCCAAAACCTGAATAAAAAACACCCAGATTTAAAAAGTGCCGGAAAAAGGAGTCTTTCAACCACCATTTTAGCTTCATCTGGACATTGACTGTAACTGTCCTGGGCCACAGCATGAGCCCCAAACCTTCATGACGCCCACAATTTAAAAAGTGCCGGAAAAAGGAGTCTTTCAACCACCATTTTAGTTTCACTGACATTGACCTATACCGTGTCCTGGGCCACAGCATAACCCAGGGCCGGAGTTACAGTGGGGCGGTGAGAGCCCATGCTGTCGTCCGTCATCTGATTAACACGCAGGTTAAGAAATGCCCTGATGACGCAGCAAATGAAAACTGTCGTTCTGAAGCGAGTGCGGAAGCGGAAGTGTGAGAACAGTCAATACCTTGGGTAGCGCTTGCCCCTCCGTATGAGTGTGGACCAATTGACTTCACTTGGAAATACTGTGGTTAACGCCTCGTGTTACACCCAGGTGCCCATTATCTTGGCATTCTTTTTCTCATTTTACTCAACGTGCAGGAGGAATGGTCTCTGTACTTTGTTCCTCTGTCCGTGCTACCATACTCCATGTCCTCTGAAAACCGCTACGTCCTGTCATGTTTATTCCTGTAACTCCTTGTAACAAAATTCAGAGAATTTTTTTAACAGCTATTTTGGTACAATTTTAAAATTTTTTAGTACTTTAAAATTTTAGAAAAAACCCTTTTTAAAATTCCCCGGGGGGAAAATCCCCACCATGTCCCTTTTTTTTTTCTTTTTTAATTGTATTAAAATGGGGTTGTTTTCAATAAGGGAAATTGGGTGCTATGTTAAAAAATCTTGCAAAAACAAGTTTATTTTGCAAAATTTTGTGTCCATTAACCCGTGTCCCCCCTTTCCCGTTTTTGACCCGCACCCCTCACCCCTTTAGCCACTCTTGACCATTGTGAAGAAAAAAAGTCTGGTTTTGAAAAAAAAATTTTTTAGGGAATTTGGACCTGTAGTAAAAAGTGCATGGGCACAGCAAAATGCCCCCAAAAAATTCAAAGGGATTTAAACCCTTGGAGCCCCCTTTGGACAATTGTGAAGCAAATGGGCTTTTTAGGGAAAAAAAATTTTTTAGAATTTGGACCTTTTAGTATAGCTGCCCTGTCCCAGGCCCAAAAAGGCCCCCAAAAATTTTAAAACATGAACAATGAGGGCCCCCTTTTTACAATTTGTGAAAGAAAAAAAATGTCTATTAGAAAACAACATTTTTTTTGGAAAAGGACCTTTTTGTATTGCTGCATTTTAAAAACAGGGGTGACCCAAAAAAAATTTTGAAAAATGGCTTCTCAAACCAATCTTAAAAAAATTTGTTGGAAGGAGAAATGCCCCCTTAGGAAACCCCATTTTGTTCCAAAAAAGGGCCATGATTATTGCTGTTTTCTCACAGCAAAATGACCCCAAAAAAATTATAAATATGGGAAACCCTTTTCAGGGGCCCCAATGTTTAAAAAATTTTAGGGAGGAAAAGCCCTTAGGGGAAACCCCATTTCTGTTTCCCAAAAGGACCCCCGATTATTTGCCGGGATCTCACAGCAACATGGGCCCCAAAAAATTATAAAAATGACATCTCAGCCCCCTGTTAAAAATTTGGGGAGGCAAATTTACCCCCAAAACCCCTTTACAAAAGTGAAAAATTTAAAGATGAAGTTTAAATAAATGGAATATGGGGTTTTGTTTAAAGAAAAAACCCCCGGTGCTTTTAGTCTCCTCACAGCAAAACCAGCCCAAAAGAACTGTTGGGAAAATTTAGAATAAAAAATTGCCAAATAAAAAATGATCAATTTTTAAAAAAAAGTTTTTCAAGAGGAAACCCTTTTTGTTTTTGGGGAGGAAATGTGAAAATAGGGCCCCAAAAATAAACGGTGACCCCCGGCCATTGGGGCCAAAAAAGATCATCAGGATCCCTTTCCTGAATTTATCTTGATGAAAGGGCAAACGATCCAACATTTTCTGTTTGGGAAAACCGGATGCGTTTTTCTGTAATTTACTCCTTCCCGGGGTGTGGCCCAAATCCGCTCAAAATTTTGGGCGGTGGCTGCGGGGCAGGGGCAACCCCCTCTATTTGGCCCTGGCCGATCCCAAACCCCCGGGGGAAAATTTGGGTTTTTTTTGGATACCCCCCGAAGGGTTTTTGGGGGGTCCGGAACAAAAACAAAAACAAATTTGGGGGAGACGAGATTAAATCGTTTTCCCCCCCCATGAAACTTAAGCTGGTCTTTGGGTGTTGGGATTGGGGCCCGCTTGCTTTCGTTTGGTGGATGGTTAAATAAAAATTTGCCCGAGGGGCACCCATTAGGGTTTCCCGCCACCCCTTGGGCCCGCTGTGCCCCCCCTTTCCTGCCGCCGACGGCTAATTTTGGGACTCTACTGCCCGTTCCCCGTTGCTTTTGGGGTTGTTTCCCCCCCGTGACATTTGAAGAATGAAGCAGACGCCCAAAAGTTTTTCCAGTTGATCAATAGCCAAGGTCTCCATTTTCCCTTTCTTTTTAAATCTCTATTTGGGTGGGGGGGAAGGGGAAAATGCCCGAGTTTTTTTTTGTACCAGGGATCCAGGGAAAGGGGGGCCACCCAGTAAACTGTTGTTATTTTGATTGGGGCCCCTTTAAAGCGAGGATCATGTTGGAAAGGGAATTTTGGAGCAAACCAAGCACTCATTTTGAGAGATGGAGCCCTTTTTAGTTCCCAAACCCCCTGGGTTTTAGGGGCACTAGCAAAAAATCATTTTTCCTCATCTGCCCCCAAATTTTACGCCAAACCTCTTTTAAAAGGGGAGGGACATCGGTGTTTTAGGGGAATTTCCTTTCCCCCCTCCTTTCCCCCGCTTCATCCGGCCCCAGCTTCAACACAGCCCTGACTGGCCCAAAATGATGCACCCCTGGAGTGGGGTGCCGCCTTGCACCCAGCTCTGGACCCTGAAAACCAAATTTCCTAAAAGAAGACCGATAAAATTGAGAAAAATGTTCCCGGGGTTTTTTGGAAATTTTTACGGAAAGGGTCCGTTTTTCTGCATCTGTGTTCCCCTTCCTCCTCTGTCGAGGCAGGACCCCGGGTTTTTTTCAGAAAATGGGCAACGGGTCGTTCCAAGAACCCAAGATCACCACAAAGCTCATTTCTGGACAAAAGGGGATCGTCCCCCTGGACCATTTTGGTGGTTTTTCAAAAATTTGGGAAAGGAATTTTGGTGCAGGGCTTTTTTCAAACCCGCCTCCCCCTCTCGGTTTTGGGTCCCAAACACCCGAGGTCCGGACCGCGCCCTTTTCAGGCCCCTGTGTAATTCGTACTGCCCTAAAAAGGATTTTCGCTGCTGCCAAAAAACGTGGGCATTTTGGAGGGGTGGAATTCCAGCTGTTGCCCCCGTCAACAATGAGACGGTTTAAAGGGGGGGGGCCCAGTGATGCTAAAAAACGCAGCCAGGCGGGTCCAAAGCAAGGGTGCGAACGGCGGAAGTGCGAAAATCAACCCTTTTTTTTGCCTTTTTTCAGCAGGAAGTCCCCGACCCTGGGAGCTCTCTAGAAATTTCTGGACGACAAAGGGTTTGACCCTGTTCCCCCGCAAGGGGTTTCTCCAGCCTACCCAAACTTAAGGGGGGGGGCCAGCAGATTTTTGCCCCTTATCGCACACCAACCCTTTCCAGGGGGAAAAAGGGTTTTTTGTCAAACCCCCCCAGCGCTCGGTTCGTTGTTAGAGCCCTCCACAGTCCTGACCTTTTTGTGGGAAAGGTCTCCAAGGCAAAATTAAATTTTTAAAACGGCCTGGTTGGGCTCTGGGAAAGTCTTGGGAAAAAAGAGGACCTTGGGGGAAAAAAAGGCCCTGCCCCCATCCCTGCCCCGGGTTTTTAAGAGCGTGTGCCCAGCCCCGGTGGGCCCCCGTCACCCCGAAAACACCACCCCAAACTCACCCGTGAGCTGGGCACAGAGTTTTAGCAGTTTTGGCCCTGCCCTTTCTAGTCCATGTGTGGGGGGTGAGTTTGGGTTTTCCCCGGGCAAAGATGCACACAACGCCCCTTTAAAAATTTTAGATGACCCCGTGGTGGCCCCGGGCGGGGACGGGTTTTCCCGGCAAAGAAAAGCCTGCTCGGGATCTGGTATTGGGGGCAGGCCGGGAAGGCCATGAAAATGGGGCGGAACCAAACCCGTGTCCAAACCCGCGGGAAAAAGGGAACATTTCAAGGGCCAAAAACCTGGCAATGCCGACCCTTTAAAGGGTTTTGGTTTGGGTGGTTTGGGTTTAAATTTTTTTTCTTCTGCTCCCAAACCTGGGAAAACAGAAGGAGGTGGGGCCCAGATGGCCCCTGTAACCCGGGGTGCAAAGGGCCCTTTAAAAATGGCGGAAGGAGAAGGGGTTTGGATGGGGGGCTTGGTGGTGCGGTGGTAATCGGGCTAAAGGGGAGGCTGAAAGGCGGGGCTATCCCTGATCATGACTTCTGGCCCAGTGTTTTTTTCCATTTAACTCATGCATTGGGTGCATGGGGACTAGACCTTTTTTGGTTTGGGGGTTAAACCCTTAAGGGGTTTTTTGCCCCTACTTTATGCCTTTACGGGAAAGGGCGGCATATGACATCCCCTGGGTGAATCAGAGGGTTGCCAAAAGGAAGGCCCAGGCTTTGAGAGAGGGCCTGGGAAACCCTTTTTTACCCGGGGATAAGCGAGGAGCGGGGTTTCCCCTGACCGTGGCTGGCGGGAAACAAATTTAGCGGGGCTTTTGCACCGCCCCTTTTCCCTTTTTGGGCGGGGGCCCGATTTTACAATACCCCCATCGTCCCTTTCCCCCCTGTCCCCTGATGAAGGCGCTCGCAACAAAAAATTCCCCGGCCCGGGGGAAAAGACCAGGATGGATCCGGGAATGTCGTTTTTCATCATCACATTTAACCACAGGTGGGCCCTTTTTTTGCCTGACTTTCTTTCATCCAGAAAAACTTTCCCCGGGGTTTCAAGCAAGGGGGACTGGGAAGGGGCGTTTTTCCGAACCCGCCCGGGGAAATTTTTGCGATTGGGCCCCGGGTTCCTTCCCTCCCCTGATGGCCATCAGTAACTGGGCGGGCAGAGCCGACTAAATTTATCCTCTTTTATCTTTTAACCCTGCCTTTTTGGGCCCCAACGGGTTTTGTCATCAAAAAGGTTTTCAGACAATTTGGGTTATTTCCCCAGTGGTGGGTACAAAGAGTTGAAAATTTGGGCGGCCTTTATGTTGGACGGAAAGTGATGTGCTTTATGACGGAAATTTTGGGGGCCGTGACTGGGAGGGGGAGGTTTAAAACTGCTAGATTTCAGGTTGCATTTAAACCCCTGAAGGAAAAGATTGGGACGATGTTCCCTTACTTTTGATTCACAGGGGCCCTGACCCCCAAAAACGATTTACAGGCCTGACGGTCTGCAAAAAGGCCCATCCGTGGCAATTTCGTGTTGTCGCCAAAAACTGGGAAAGGGGCCCCCTTCTTTTGTACCTTACCTTTGTGGTTTCTAACCCCCCCCTTTGCCCCGCTTACCCCCTGAAATTTTGCTCCATTTTTCAGAAAATTTAAAAAAATTTTTTTAAGGGATGGAATAGTTTTGGAAAAATCTCTTATTAAAAAACGGCAAAAACACAGGGTATTCGCAAAAACCCCCCTAATAAAAAAAAATTGGGTTGATTTTAAATTTAACCCGCAAGGGGGTCTATCCCAAAAAATTTTTGGAATTGGGCAAAAGTCAAAAAAACACGGGATCTGTTATGTTTTGTATTTAAAACACTGTATTTTTTGCCCTTTTAATTTACTGTGGGGGGGTTTTAAGAATTGCTGTTTTAAAATTTACGTTGGGAAACGCCCTCAAAGGGGAAAAAAAGCTGTGTGTGCCCAAAAATGAAAAAAAAACATATTTGTTATGGTTTTTTGTATTAAAAACACGGGATTTTTTGCCCCCTTTTAATTTTAATTGTGGTGGGCTAAGATTTTCGTTTTAAGATTTAAGTGGAAAACTTTCGTCAAAAGAACAAAGCTGGGTTGCCCCCAAAAGTCAAAAAACACGTATTTTTGTTATGTTTTTTGTATAATACCCCGGGGGATTTTTTTGCACCTTTTTTTTTTTTCCCCCCCCCCCCCCCCTGTGGTGGGTATTTGAAATTTTGGGTTTTTTTTATTTACGTGGGGTGCTGCGTCAATGAACAAAGTGGGTGCACAAAAAAATCAAAAAAACAAGTATCTGTTATGTTTTCGTTTGATACCGGTATTTTTTTTTAAACCCTTTCCCCCAAATTTAAAATGTGGTGACTAAAAGAAATTTTTTGTTTTAAAAATTAACCCTGGATGCTGCGGGCAATGAACAAAGGGTTGGCCCGGTTTGGAAAAAGTCAAAAACACGTATCCCGGTTTTTGTTTTTGTATTAAAACCCCGGTAATTTTTTTCACCCTTTTAATTCACCTTGGGTTTAACCCATAGAAAAAGCCCGTTTTAAGATTTACGTAGAAGTGGTCAATGAACAAAAGCTGGGATCGCAAAAGTCAAAAAACACGAAACTGTTTTGTTTTGTAAAACACGGAACCCCCCCTTTCCCCCAAACCCCCCCCTTTAAATTATTAGGAAAATTTTTCCCGGTTTTTAAAGGGTTTTTTATTGCGCAATAATTAAAAGGGGGGTAAAAAGTAAAAAAAACACACTACCTGTTGAGTTTTCGGGGGAAAAAAAATAAAAGGGTTTTTTTAGACCAATTCCTTTTTTGGGGTAAATAAAAGGTTGTTGAAATTTGGTTTACGGGGGGGAAACCCGAAGGGGATCAATTTTTAAACAAAGCCCGGTTTTTGGGCAAAAAAAAAAACACCCCTACTTTTTGTTTTTAAATGCGTTTTTTGGGGCCTTTTTAATTTTTCCCCCTCGGGATTTTTGAATTGCGGGTTTTCTTGGTTTTGTTTGTGGGGTGCGTTTTGTGTGGGGATGTGGGGGTATTTTTGGGGGGGGGGTTTTTTTGTTTATCTGTTTTTTACGAATTTTTAATTTGTGGCTGCCTAGAATTTCTGGGGGTTTTTTTGGGGGTTTTACTTTTGGAGGGGGGGGTTTTTTTGAGGGGCTGGTTGCGGACGAAAAAAAATAAAAAAAAAAACGGGGATTTGTTTGTTTTCCTTATAATACAAAGGGGTTTGTTTTGGCATTCCTTTAAACCAATTTTTCCCCGTGTTTGGGGACCCAAAGGAATTGGGTTGGGGTTTTAAAATTTAACCGGTTGGGAGTGGTGGGTCTTAAAATTTAACAAAATTGGGGGTTCTTTTTGGGGCCGCAAAAAAGATGAAGAAAAAAACAACGGGTTTGCCCTTTTTATAAAATTTTGGGAATTTTTTTTAATTTAAACAGTGTGTGGGGATTGGTTGTGTTTTAAAATTTTACGTGGTGTTTTGGAAAAATGGGTAAGCGGGGCCCCTTTTTTGTGTTTGTTTAAAAGGGGTTTTTTTGATTTCTTCCCATTTTTGGATTTTGGGTTTTCTTGTTTTGTTTGTGGGAATCTCAAAAAGGTTGGCTGGGCAGCGCAAAAGTAAAAAAAAACCGTATTTATGGGGTTTTCCCCATTTAAAAACACGGTATTTTTTGCCCCAAATTTCAATTTTTCACCCGGTTTTGGGGACGTATGGAGAAATTTCTGTTTTAAGATTTAAAGGGGGACGGTTTAAAAAACTTTCCGGGGGAGCTGGTTTTCATTTTTTAGTTTTTTATTCAGCAGTTTTTTTTTTTTGTAAAGGGGTTTGAATTTGGGGTTTGGTAATTTTGGGGGGGTCAAGCAAAGTGGGCCAAAATCAAAATTTTAAAACGATCTGTTTTGGTTTTCGGTTAAAATATACACCGGTTTTTTTTGCACCATTTTTAAATTACCCCGTGGTGACTATAGGAAATTTTTCCCGGGGTTTTTTAAGATTTACGGGGGGATGCCGCGGGCAAAAGAACAAAATGGGGGACGCAAAAAAATAAAAAAACACGTATTGGGTTTTGTTTTCGTATAATTTCACGGGTTTTTTGTTTTCCCCCCCCCCCTTTCCCCCAATTTCCCCACCCCTTTTGGGGGGAGATTATAGAATGCTGTTTTTAAAGGGGTTTTAACGTGGATTTCTTTCGTCAATGAAAAAAAAACCCGGGGGACCCCCAAAAAATCAAAAAAAAACGTATTGTTTTTGTTTTCGTATAATATACGGTAAATTTTTTGCACCTTTCAAAATTTACCTGTGGGGGGGGACTATAAAATTGCCCGTTTTAAGGGTTTACGTGGATTTCTGCCCTTTAACGGGAAAAAACTGGGTGCCCCAAAAAGTAAAAAAAAACACGTTTTTATTTATGGTTTTTTGTTTTTTTAATTACAATATTTTTTTTGCAAACCCCTTTAAAATTTCCCATGTGGTGACTTAGAAAATTTTTCCCCGTTTTAAGTTTTCCCTGGGTTTCTGCGTTTTTTTAAATTTAACCAAAGGGGTTTTTGGGGGAACCGGGGGAAAATTTACCAAAGGTTTTCCCCAAGTATTGGTTTAATTGGGTTTTTGTTTAATGGGGGGGGGAATTTTTTTGCACCCTTTTAATTCATTTGGGGAATTGGGGAAGCTTTTTGGATTTTTTATCCGGTTCCTGGGTGGGGGTGGGAAAAAACTGGTTTGTTTTCCCTTTTTTAAACATAAGGGCCCCCCCTTTTAATTTTAGGTGGGTTTACTTGAATTTTCTTTTTTTAAGTTTTCCCTGGATTTCTTCCCTAAATGGAAAAAAAGTGGGTGCCCCCAAAAGGTTAAAAAAAACGGTTCTGTTATTTTTTCGTATTTTCCGGTTTTTTTTGCACCCCTTTTAAAATTAAACCCGTGGGGACTAAAAAGAATTTTGTTTTTTTGGTTAACCCTGGATGGGGGCCAATTTAAAGAACCAAAAATGGGTACGGCCAAAAAAGTCAAAAAAACACGTTTCCCGGGTTTGTTTTGGTTTAAATTTCACCCGGTATTTTTTGGAAAAATTTCAATTTTACCTGTGGGTTTTTCTATAGGGAAATTTCTGTTTTGATTAAATTTTTAGGTGGGTGTGGCGGGCAATGAACAAAAGCTGGGTTTTTGGGAAAAGTCAAAAAAACCCCGTTTTTTGTTATGTTTTCGTAAAAAAAACCGGTATTTTTTGCCCCCCTTTCAATTAATTTTTGGGGGACATGAATTGCCCCGTTTTTAAAATTTTCGGGGGGAAGTGCGTCAATTTAAAAAAAGGTTTGGGGGCCCCCGGCAAAAGGTTTAAAAAAAACACGTATCTGTTATGTTTTCGTTTTTTAAACCGGTATTTTTTGCCCCCTTTCAAATTCCCCTGTGGTGAACTTTAGGAATTTCCCGTTTTAAGTTTTACCGGGGGATTTCTTTCGTCCCTTTGAACCCAAAAAATGGGAAAAAGTCCGCAAAAAAGTAAAAAAACCGTTTTTTGGGTTTGTTTTCGTATAATAAAAGGTATTTTTTTTTCACCTTTCAATTCCCCCCTGTGGGGAAATTTTAAAAATTTTTCTGTTTTTTTGTTTTACGTGGATGGGTGCCGGTTTAATGAACAAAGGGGGTTCCCCGGGGGCAAAAATTAAAAAAACAAGGGATGTTTTGGGTTTTTGGGATAATTTAAAAGGTATTTTTTGCCCCCCTTTCAAATTTACCTTTTTGGTGCCCATAGGGGAAATTTTTCCCGTTTTAAAATTTTTTAGTGGATTCTGCGTTTAATGGGAAAAAAGCTGGGGCCGCCCCAAAAAAACAAAAAAAAAACGTATCTGTTATGTTTTCGTATAATACACGGTATTTTTGCCCACCCTTTTTTTAATTTTCCCCCCGTGGGTTTTCCCCATAAATTTTCCCCGTTTTAAAAATTTACGTGGATGTGCGTCAAAAAACAAAATGGGTACGGGAAAAAATCAAAAAACACGTATCCCGTTTGTTTTCGTAAAAATACACGGGATTTTTTTTCCCCCCTTTCAATTCACCTTGTGGTGAATTTTTGAATTTCTTTTTTTAAAATTTACATGGATTCTGCGTCAATGGAAAAAAAAGCCCCGGGGGCGGGAAAAGGGAAAAAAAAAGTAAAAATTTTTGTTTTCGTATGGGTACACGGTATTTTTGGCAAAAAACAAACCCGTGCTGACTCAAGATTGCTGGGGTTGTAAAATTTTAAATGCAAGGTGGATATAAACAACCCCAGGTGGAATGGTTAAAAAGAAAATGAAAAAACCCCATTGGAAAAAGTATACTGATAATAAAAATGGAGTTTTGCACCCTTTAACCCAAAGTTACCGCAGTTACTTTGGGAAAAGATTTTTGTTCCAAAATAAAGTTTAGGTGGGCCCCAAAATCAGGAAATATTTCAATTTTGCCCAAAATTTTTAATAATAAAAAAATTTTTGCCCGTGCAATGTTACACTAATTTTAAGGTTTAAAATTTATCCAGTGTTCTTTATAGATAGGGGCTTTTTTGTGTTTGGGCCCCGGGGCCCCCCCCCCCCCCAGCTCCCCACCCCTGACTTTACAGGGTAGATGCATGCTTTTAAAATTCTCTTGCTAAATACATAAAATCTTCAAATCTCTAATTAACTAAATTGGAAGGATCACAGCTAATGTAGAGTTTCTCTGTGCAGAAATAGACTAATTTCGCCCCGAGCTGTTGTGGCCATAGGGCCCGAGCGACGTTTCCCATTCCTATGGGGACGCTGAGAGGGCCTAAGGTTTTAACAGGAAACGGGTTTTTTCTATGTAATACGAGGTCATGTGATTTTTCCAGCCAATGAAAAAATACACCCTCCCCCGTCATGACGTTTGAAAAACACATCTACCCTGCTCTATTCTGTAAACTGATTTGCTGGCCGCCAAATTACAGGAAGCGCCGAAAATGGGCGATCTTAATGAGTGCACAGATTTTTAAACCTTTAAATTTATCGCATGATCTGAAAATTTTCGATCACCATAAAACCTTGCCGATTTCAATTTTTGTCGATAAAAATCGCTCAACACTAAAAAACCCTAATCAAAATCTTAATGATGACGTAAAAAAAAAGCAGTTTGTAATTGGTTTGCGTTACCAAAGTCACTTGTAATAGATATGAGTAAATTGTGCATCTTTTTCTATTTACCCAAAAAACACCCCCCCCCCCCCCCATAACAAGCCCCCTTTTCCTGAGTTTGGCTGGGGAATGTCTTTTCAGCTGTTGGGACAGGGCCCCCGGAGGGGGAAAAACAACCCCTGTGCGTGATTGGTGCCTGCACTCGTGTTATCCCCTCTGAGCTGTGAGAAACAGACTGCCTGAGATGGCTTTGTGTGTATAAAAAAGGGCTGTGTAGCTCCTCTCTTTGGAGGGCCTCCAGTGATAGTTCTATGAAAGGATTTGGAAATTTACTGAGTTCAAACTGCTAGATTCATTCCCCCTCATATAAACACCCCTTATACCCTGTGCCCCCCCTCATATAACAGCCCTATACAGTCTGATCTCCCTCATGCTGTAAACAGAGGGGGGGGGGAAAAGGAGAGCTTTTCTCACACTTGTTTCAGTTCAGGTTGTGTGTATAACTGCCTACACCAATGCAGAGGTACTGGTTACAACAATAAAGGGGTTCTAGTTACAAGGAGCTTGTGCAGCCTGAGAGAGAGCTGACAGCTCTGCAGCCAGAAGCATAGCAGGGGGGTCTGCCCAAAGGGTGATGTCCCCCCCCCTTTCCCCCGTAACATAGAATATGATGTCACAAACTCTTTGTGAGGGGAAAAATCGCCTCCGGGAGGGAGACATGCCCGCTGGAGGAGGGACTCACCCCCGGATTTGAAATGGGGAAAAGATGAAAAAGCTCAAGTCTATGAAAGCTTTTAATGATAAAACCCCTTTAAGGCTGTAGTCACACATTCTTTGTGGCATTTTTTTATTTTGACAAAGAAATTGATAAAAGGAAACGTATAAGGAAAATATAAATATTCCTCATCTATTCTGTATCAATTTCTTTGTCAAAATAAAAAAAAAAAAATAACACCAGAATCTGCCACACAAACTGCAAGTGTAATACCAGCCTAATGTTTTATTGAAGCATTATTTGAACGTAGCATCATTTTAAGTAAACTCTCATCAATTTAATTAGTTTTTGTGCCATAAATGTATGACATGGGTGGGTGGAGTCTAACATGCAAAGACGTTTATCTATGAAACCAAGCATGGCACAGCTCAAAATCTCTGATCAGCTCTGTTAAAGGTTACTCAGATTCTGGTCATTTTGCTGTTTAGATGCTGCATTTAATAGTAACTATATCATAAATATAATTGCACAGAACACTACGAAGATTTTTGATTTTAACCCCTTAACGACCGCCCACTGACTTTTGGCGTCAGCTGGTGTGGGCCGTTCGTCTACAGCGACGTCTTTCGGCGTCGCTGTAGACTTCGGGGTTTGCGCCGCCCCGCGCCGCAGCAGCGCTAGGATCGTGGCTGCACTACACAGCCCCGCTCCCAGAGTATGTCCTGCGAGCACCGGGGTGTGGAGGAAACCTCCGCAAGCCGATGCTTTAACCCTTTGATTGCGGTATGCGTTACCGCACCGCAATCAAAGGGTTCCCATGCTCTGTCGGGTGATCTAAACACCCGGTGACCCGACAGAGCCTGGGGAAGAGCTGCACAGTAAGCTCTGGGGACCTAGAGTGGCTCCAGAGCTGTCTGTGTAACAAGCCAGTGATCAGGCCAGCCTGTGTGCTGTCCTGAACACTGCCTGTGTCAGACTGACACAGATTATAATGTATTAGCATATATGAATATGCTAATACATTACTAAGTGTAAAAAAAATAAAATAAAAAAACAAATGTAAAACAGTTCTCCCTTCAGGGGATTTTTAAAAAAAAAAAAGTAAAAAAAAAACATAAATAGTGTAAAAAAAAGAATAAAAAAATAAATAATAAAATAAAAATAAATATTTAATAAAAAATAATTGTGCATAAATTACACACACAAAAAACCTACACATATTAGGTATCCAATTGACCGTAATAACCTGTAGAATTAATCTAACAAGTTATTACATGTGAAATATGAACGGTGTAAAAAAAAATGTAAAAAAACCCAATTTTTTTTTCAAAATTAAAAAAAATTCTGCAATTATTTATAAGTGAACTTAAACTATTCCCCCATAAAGTACAACTTGTCACGAATAAAAAGAGACCTCATCCAACGGTGTCATTGAAAAATAAAAAAGTTACAACTGTTGAAACGCAAGGAGGCAAAAACTAAAAAAACGTTCTGGTCATTAACTACTTTTTAGGCCTGGGAATTAAGGGGTTAATTCTTAGAGTTCAGTATTTATAAAAGGTACAATAGATTACAGTTGATTACAATGATCGAATTTCCTTACAAGTTACATACGGAAAGGATATGTAATCTGAGGTAATTTGATCTTCAGTACAGATATTTCAGTTGAAATCGCAACCTTTTTCAATCGATTACATGGTATATACTAAACTTTGGGTCCGAATATGGAAATAGTTATGGATAAATAAGAGAGCACAGGGAAAACCCAAAGTTGCACTAAAAGATCGCAAATAAGGAAGCCTGGAAAAGGAGAAATGCTGCGTATAGCTGGTGGAGAAATAGCAATGGTGATCCCATTGACACAAAAGGGGTGTCAATATGGCCAAAGGCAGATTTTTAGTCGAAAGCATGATATATTGTGTGAGTGATAATTGGTTATGTAATTTGTAAGAGATCCCCAGAAAATCAATTTTGAAGCTAGCAATTTTAACATAATTGGATGCTGACCTACTGGAATGCCATGGTAGGTTTTCCACATGGGCATTTTTTATTCCTTCCTTAATTAAGTCTTAATTTTTTTATTTTATTTTTAAATCTTCAAATTGAACCTGCTGTCGCTGTGAGACCGGAGGTTGTTTTCAAAGCTTCTTTATCAAATACAAAAAACTGCTATTTCTTTATGTTTCAAAATAAATTGAGAATAAACATAAAATTTCTTGTTTTTTTTTTTAAATAAACTAAATGAGACCATCTCTAAACTTTAAAATGCACATGCCAACTGTTCAATGTTTCAGTACTTCGCATAACTTGTTGATCTCTAACAAGTTTAATGACAAAATTTACAACAGGTGTTTGATCCCTGAATTGCCTAAAACATTTAGGGGATTAATTTGAATTGGAATTTAAACAGTCCTCCCCATCATGCTGATCAATTAGTCAACAGTACCTTGCCATGGCAAAGCTTCAAGCAGGATGCTCTCAGATGGAAGTGGCAAATAAAAGAGTATGACACAGTGTCATCAGCAGATTGTAGCAGAGATACAGAAAGACTGGAAGAGTCATAGAAAAGCAAAGAAGTGTATTTCATTTGACTACATCACACACTGGTGACCGCTACATTGTAAGCAATGCCCTGCGAAACCGAATGATGAATGCCAACTAACTCCAGGTATGTTTAAAGAGGGCGAGAGGCACTCAAGTATCATGTCAGACCATTCATAACCTTTTACGTCAGCGTGGTCTGTGTGTTAAACAATGAAGTGGTCATCAGTGCGTGATGTAGCCAAATGATATCCACTTCTTTGCTTTTCTGTGTCTTTCTCTGTATCTCTGTTGCAACCTGCTAATGACACTAACCTCAATGGCCACTTCCATCCAATACCATTCTGCTTGAAGCCTCGCAATGGTGAGGTACTGTTGATCAATTGTAAGGTGTTGTCTTGGTCTCCTGATGTCAAACTGTGAACACAATGATGACGATGACTATTTAAATCCCAATTCAAACTGATCCTCTAAGTTTATTGGGGGAATCAAAGATCTAACACCTGTTGTGACTTTTGCCATTAAGCATCTTGTAAGAGATCAGCAGGTTGTGCAAAAAGTACTGACACATTGAACAGTTGGACACATGCTTTCTAAAACTAAGAAATGGTCCCATTGAGTTCATTTAAAAAAAAAAAAAAATGTTATGTTCATCCTGAAATTTCAACCAAAAGTCAAATATCCCTAATTTTTATGAGTAGTGTATATATAGGACATCATGTCAATGTTGTGACGGTATAGAAAATCAATAAGAATTAGGCGGGTTGACTCATTCTGACATTGATGGCATATAGCTAGTATATGTCATCAGTAGAGATGGGCGAATCGATTCTAACGAAGTGGAATTCGTTTAGAATTTAAGGAAAACTTCTATTCTAACAAAGTCGAAGTTGTTGTTTTTAATTGATAAAATTGGGTCGACACATGGGGTTACATGGGGGAAGAACTCGGGGGGAAGAAAGGATAGCCTAAATACATGGGCAGAGATGAAGCCAATCAAGACTGGGGGGATTCGTGACGTCACCGCACTATAAAGCCCGGGGACGACGCGGCGTTTTACAAATGCTCCACTGTCTGTGAAACTCTGATGCTGCGCTGATATCTCCACTAAAAAACTAACTTTATTCAGCGTTTTTGGGGGGTGTCCACTTGCTCAGGAAAGTTCTCTTACGTTTAATTTTTATTTTGTGGGGTTTGGGAATTTAAAATCCCTGTGGGCCCCTTCAGCGCATATACTTTTTTAAGCAAAATGCTCATTCTTGACACATTGATACCCAAGGGTTAACTAAGCCTGTTGCTGTTGTATATTTAAAAAACAGCGTTTTTACAATCCAATACCACTTATTTTTTGGGTGTCATTTTTTTTGCGAATTTTGATCCAGGGGTTTTAAATTAAGCGTTTTTCTGCTGTTGTGGCGCAAAGGAAAAGGTGTTTTTTCAAAAAGCAAAAAAAGAATTTTGGTGAAACTAAATTTATATCCAAGGGGTTTAATTAAGCGTTTTTCCTGCTGTTGTGCTCCTAAAACACCTAAAAGTTGGTAATTTTTGACAGCACATTTCTTTTGCCAAATTACATCCAAGGGTTTAAATAAATATTTTTTGAGTTGTACTCAGAAAAAAAACATGTTTTTCAACGCCAAAGAAGAAATTTTGGGTTAGCATAATTCAATTCCCAAAGGTAATTAAGCCGTTTTGCTTTTAATTCGTAAAATAACAGTGTTTTTTTAAAAAGGCACATAAGTAAATTTTCCTGGCAATTTGTGGCGCAATTTATATCCATGGCCCCCCAAACTTGTTTGTGGGTTCATTTGGAGTAAAAACAGGTGTGTATTTTATCATATACAGAATCTTCTTAAACAGAGTCTGTACATTTTTGAAAAAACTATTGTCAGCAAATGGGAGGGTCTTCAATGCGATGGCAGTGGCACAAAAATTCCTGAGCAGGGAAGGCAGTACAGCAAGGGGGCGTCGCAGCAGGGTAACCGGTGACCAGAAGACCTTCATCTAGCGGCCTGTGTTTGTCACAATCCCATGGTTTTGATTGGTTACAGGTATCCACTTCCTCCCATAGCATTTAAAAAAAACTCCCGCAAGAGTCGGTGGGAAGTCAGAAAACAACCCTTTTTGGCAAGGCCCGGGGGGGGTCAGCGGCCGTCAACTGTCCTCAAACCCCGCCCTGTCCCCATCGGTTCCCCACCCGAGACTACTAGGGTTGGGCTCACGCCACATACAGCGAGGGGGAAAATTTGAGGAAGACATCGCGGCTACTTGGGAAAAAAATGGGCAAATACCCCTGCTTCTTGCAGTAGGCAGCAAAGTATAGTGTGGGGAAAAATTGGCATGGAGGTCATGTTGTGGGGGTCAGCCTTACTTTCCCAAGACCGGTCTGAGGCAGCAGGAGATGAAAAAATTTAATCGTTGAGGATGTACCGCCGCATTTGGGGGCCCCGGGTGAAAAAGGGGCTTAAATCATCATCAGGAAAAGAGGGCTTTTCAGCTTGCCTCAGGCAGGGGGCCCAGTAAACAAGGGGGTTTTGGGGTGGCCTTTAGTCACAGGGTAGCAGCAGTTTTGAGGTAGGAGCCAAGGGGCCACGGGGTGAAAAACCCGCTTTGAAAGGCCCAAAGGGAAAAGGAGCAGAAAAAGGGCCCTCAGCGAGGCGCGAGGGTTTGTAGTCATTTCAGTGGGGGAGCGTGGCGGTAAAATAAGCTCCCTCGGGGGTTTGTGGCAGTTCTTTGCTAAGACCCGGGAGAACCAAAAAATTGGTTTTTTGAGAATCTGGGGGGCAGAAAGTAAAGGGCCCAAAGCGGGGAGCTAAAGTTGGCAACAGGCCCCTTGGTCAACCATGAAAGCATCACCATCTGGGGGCCCGGGGGAGAAAGGGCCCCAATGGGGTTGGTCCATCCTGCCGCCCAGCAACAAGAGCAGTTCCCCCAGTGGCACACATCCTTTGCAGCCTTCAAGGTCCCCCCACCTCTGCGGGGGGGAGCGTTTCTCTTTGCCATTCTCCCGGTCCAGATGCCCTGCTCCTCGCTACTCATGGCGCCCCACCCTTTTAAAACGGGGCGTTTGAAAAAGCAACAGAAAGGGCGTCCAACCTTAAGGTAAAGAAGCGACCGTGCTCCCTGTCCAAGTTGTTGGGAATGCAGTCCCCCCTTTCCAAATGGTGGGAATCTGCACCGTTCAGAGAATTAATGGCCTTTTCCGAGCCGAGGTGGAGATTTCCCAAATCGAAAAATTTTTTTTCCAAAAAAGGGGGGTACCACCCTTCACAAATTTTGTAGAACAAAAGGTTTGGGCCCTCCTTTAACTTTTTCGGTTTTTTCCAAGGTGGGACGACAGGTGGACAGTGGAGTTTTATCTACGGTCCGGGCCACGGGGTGTTTTCCCCTTCCCGCCCAGGCCCCACAACAAAATTTGGGCAGGATAAGGGCCCCTTTTACCATACATTGGGCCCAAAATGCTTCTCCCGCGCCAATGTCCCGCCCCCTCTACCTCCCCCCACCATCTCAGCCCCCCACAAGTATGGCTCCATCATTCCAATGTGTGGGGGACCCGCGGTATCCAAACCCTTCTTTCACCTGGCTTGGCCCCGGCAAAAGAAGTGTAAGGGAAACAGCCCCAAAGGTTTTACAAAGGGAAAAAACATTCTGCGACCTTTTCCCTTTTTAAAGGGTTTATTTTCCCAAAAAAGGTATCACAAAAGGAAAAAAAAATGTAGCTGGGCCCTTAGCGAAAAAAAAAACATACACTGTCCTGTGTTTAAAAAACAAAAGTTTTTCTGTTGTTTTCCCTTTTAAAGGATCCAATCTCAAAGGGATTCCAGAAAACCTTTTGGGAACACCTGTTGAAATCTCACACTGTCGACTCCTTCTGAGCAGACACACACCCTGCTACCTGAATTTGGGCCCGGCTTACAAGGTTGAAAACCAAAAAACCCAAGGGGGGACCCCGGAAAGGGATAGCCAACCCCCCCCTCTCTTTTTGGGACTCCTAAAAAAACCTACCCCCGATTAACGCATAGCAGTTATTTCTAAACGTATAAGAAAAGTGTGGCATTGGGCCCCATGCCCCCTGACACCAGTACTATACGCTTTTTACCCCACACCGATACTAGGGATTTTCGAAGAACTTTTCGGCCATCCACCACGGCCCCCTTTTGGTTACTACTACCCCCCCCCCCGTCGCCCAAAACCGGGTTTTGGGCAACTTTTAGCCACCAAAATTAAAACCCTTTTACAAAGGCCTTTCCCATTTCCCCGTAACTTGCCGGCCCTTTTCTTTTACAGAAAACAAAAAATCTTGTAATGCCCGGGAAAAAGCGGGGGACCCTGAATTGTTTCCCCTTTTTTCTCCCGCATCCCATTTTAGTGGGGCATGGTTGGACACAAGCTCGAACTTCCTGCCTAGCAGGTAGTACCGAAGGGAGTTTAGTGCCCACTTTATGGCCAAACCCTCTTTTTCCACAATGGCATAATTTCTTTCCGCTGGGAAGAGTTTCCTACTGAGGTACATTACTGGGTGCTCTTACATTTATCACCTGGGACAAAACTGCACCCAGCCCCACATCCGACACATCCGTCTGGACCACAAATTCCCGGGAGAAGTCCGGGGCTACTAACACGGGTTGTCGGCGAACAGATCTTTGTTCTGTTGTAGCAACTCCCTGCATTCTTGTTTCTGGGAGGGGGACAGGGTGTATACAACCCTCACTGCCTCCACTTCAGACGTGGGTTGACCGGTAAGGCAAGGAGACTCAGGGGGTTCCCTCTCTCTCCAGTGTTTTAGCAGGTGGACATGGTACACCTGATAGGGTTTTCTCCTTCCTGGCTGATGTACCCTATAATTAACCTCTCCCACCTTTTCAATGATCTCGTAGGGCCCCTGCCACTTGGCCAAGAACTTACTCTCAACAGTGGGGATTAACACTAACACACGGTCTCCTGGATTGAACTGTCTTGGCTGGGCAGACCTATTATATATCCTGGACTGGACGTCCTGTGCCTGCAGGAGCTGCTCCTTTACAATAGGCATCACCCAGGCCATTCTCTCCTGCATCTGGGCTACATGTTCCACCACACTCTTATGAGGGGTCACCTCACTCTCACAGGTTTCCTTCGCCACATCCAACAGTATAAGAAACGTGTGTCAGTGGCCTAATGCCGCTGACACCAGTACTATATGGCTTTTTACCACACCGAGACCAGGCATCTCGGTGAGAAATATTGGCCGTCCACCACGGCCCCATGTGCTTTACTACAGAAGTCACACAGGGGAGGAACCGGTCCGCGTCATGCAGCAAGAAATCGATGTGTGGCTTTCTCCGCACCAACTGCAAATCGGAACCATGGTGACGGACAATGGGAGGAACATGGTGACCGCGCTGCCCCAGAGGGGGATGGTCCATGCATCCTGCAGGGCGCAGTGTTCAATCTGGTTGTGAAAAGGTTCCTGAAGTCTTCCACCGATCTTCAGAAGATTCTGAAAATGGCCAGGAAACTGTGCATGTAGTGTTGAGCGATTACGTTGACCATCGACATCGGTCGATGGTCGATAGTCGACCATCATCGACAAGATAGTCGATAGTGAGTGGTCGATTATGAGCGATGACCATTAAAGTCTATGGGAGAGCAACAAAACCTTCATTCTTACACCTAAACAGGGGTGGAGAAGCTGGAATTAACATCCACAACAGTCAAATGGATATGTGCTACATCTTAGGCAACACCCCTTAGGTTATAAAACCACAGAAAAAAATCACACACCATTCACTATCCCTGTCCCTTTTACCACAGCATGACCTTAAAACCCGCATCACCCACAAATTAAAAAGTGCCAGAAGGCAGTATGATTTGAAACCACCAAAACTTTTACCCTTTGGAACATGGAACTTGAATATTTTACCCTTTTTTTCCTGGGAAACGCGGGGAAGCATGAGCCCCAAACCTGCATGACCCCCAGATTTAAAAAATGCCGGAAAAAGTAGTATTACAACCACCATATTAGTTTAAATGGACATTGACTATACATGTCCTGGGCCACAGCATGAGCCCCAAACCAGCATGACCCCCAGATTCAAAAGTGCCAGGAAAAGGAGTCTTTTAACCACCATTTTAGTTTCACTGGACATTGATATAACTGTCCTGGGCCACAGCATGAGCCCCAAACCTGCATGACCCCCAAGATTTTAAAAAGTGCCGGTAAAAGGAGTCTTTAAACCACAATTTTAGTTTTTATGGACATTGACTATACCTGTCCTGGGCCACAGCATGAGCCCCAAACCTGCATGACCCCAGATTAAAAAGGGGCCGGAAAAAGGAGTCTTTCAACCACCATTTTAGTTTACTGGACATTGACTATACTGTCCTGGGCCACAGATGAGCCCCAAACCTGTTTTGAGCCAGATTAAAAAAGTGCCGGAAAAAGGAGTCTTTCAACCACCATTTTAGTTTCATGGACATTGACTATACCTGTCCTGGGCCACAGCATGAGCCCCAAACCTGCATGACCCAGATTAAAAAGTGCCGGAAAAAGGAGTTTTCAACCACCATTTTAGTTGAACTGGACATTGACTATATCTGTCCTGTACCGCAGAATGACCATAAACCCGTCTGACCCACAGATTAAAAAATGGGGAAAAGGAGTCTTTCAACCACCATTTTAGTTTCACTGGACATTGACTATACCTGGGCCTGGACCGCAGTATGACCATTAAACCCGTCTGACCCCAAAATTTAAAAAATGTCGGGAAAAAGGGGTCTTTGAACCACCATTTTAGTTGAATGGAATTAAACTATATCTGTCTGTACCGCAGAAAAGACCATTAAACCTGTCTGACCCACAGATTAAAAAGTGCCGGAAAAAGGGTCTTTCAACCACCATTTTATTTCACTGGCATATATTTCCCTGTCCCCTACGTTGCCCCAGTATGAGTGGGGACCTTTGAGCTTCATTTGGGAAAATACTGGGGGGTTAACGTCCTTTTTCCCCCCAAAGTGCCCTTTTTTGCATTCTTTTTCTTATTTTACTAAAGTGCTGGAGGAAATTGCCCCTTGAAAATTTGTTTTTGTCCGTGTTCCATACCCCCATGTCTCTGAATCCTACATTGTCAAGTTTTCCTGTACTCCCTTGTAAAATTCGAGAATTTTTTTCCCAGCTATTTTGTACTGCAAGTTTTTTAGTATTTTAAATTCTAGAAACATTTTTTAAAATAGGGGAATCCCCCCATGCTTTGTTTCTCTTTTTTTAATTGTTTAAAATGGGTTGTTCAATACAGGGATTGATAGCATTTTAAAGATTTTTCAAAAACAAGTCATTTTGCAATATGGCCCTTTAAAAACAGGTCTACATTCTGTTTCTGAAGCCCCAAACCCCCCCCTTGACCACTTTGAAAATTGTAAAAAAACAAATGTTGTTAGAAACAACATTTTTTTAAAATGGGAGTAGATTTGCTGTATTCACATTTAATGCAAGGGCCTCAATGAACAAAGCTGTATGCGCAAAGTGAAAAAAAAACTTATCTGTGTATTTGGATAATAAAAGGTTTTTTGGCCCCCTATCAATTCATTTTGGGGACTAAAAAATTGCTGTATTAAAAATTTTTACAGCGGAAATTGCAAAAAATCTGTCTGGGCGGGGGACTGGGAGTGGGACTACTTCCCGGGGCCCACCGATCCTGTGGGGACTGAATGGGGAGGGGGAGGAATTGAAGAGAAGCTTTGTCTGGTGAAATGAGGGGATTTTCTCCCCAGGTGACGGGGAGGACAGGGAGCAGCTGGAAGGTAGATGAGATGAAAACCCGGGCAGATGCCCCGCAAACAGTGGCAGTATACAGTTTGGGGATGGAGGCGGGGAGTCCCAGAGTCACTTGCACGTTGGGCCCCCACATGGGATTTGCCTGGCAGTGAAGGAATAGTCACCATCCGGCGAGGGGGTGATTCTGCTCCCACCCTATTGACCCTCGACGGCCAAAAAAGGGAGCCTTTTTTCCCAGCCTTTAGAGGGAGGACAAACGCAAAATTTTATAGGGAAAACCCCCGTAGTCAGTTGGGGCCCCTTTCCCAAAGGGAAAGGATTCCCTTTCCCCCCTTTAAAGGTCTGAACCCGGGGGGGGCCTCAGCGCTCAAATAATTTCTGGTGGCTGCTTCGGGAAAGGGGGGGGGGTCGGAAACAAAATTCCAGTCCCCTCGGCAAAACCCAAGTCTGGGTCACCCGATGTGCAGCCCTTCCCCCCACCCCCTGTTAGGAGGGCAGTTGCCCCGCAGCGACGGGGTGGGAAAACGTGAACACAAACCCGGTCGGGGCTACTTGGACAGCATCTGACACACCTGTTAGAAAATCCCGTGGAATACTGGTCATGCCCAAAATTTGGTTTTTGCCACAACTTGCCCAGTTTTCAGTGGAAAGTGTCCTGCCCCCAGGGAGTGTAGAATTTCAACAATGGGTGTTTAGTGCCCGGGGGGGCACTGTTACCCCAAAAGGGAACCCATTGTCCCCCTGAGAATTTGGAACGACTGAAACCCTTTTTTCAAGATGAAATTTAGGGGTGGAACGGCCGGATTTCCCAAAACCAATGCCTTAGGCGTCAGTTTACATCAGGGCCTTTAAGCCTCACCAAAAAATTAGTCCCGGGTTCAAAAAAACCCGCCTCAGCCCCTATTCTGATGCCCCACCCCCTGTGCCACACATCTGCTGTAGTTTTTCCTTCTGCCAACCCCATCTTTACCAGGGACTGTATTTTCCACCACCTCCACATTTTTGTCATTGTGCATTCTTTTTACCTCCCTTTCCCGCCCGCTTTGTTTTCTGGTGCCGTGACCTCACACTGTGTTTTTTTTGCCCCTCTTTTTACCCCCTTATGCTGCTGCCTGTGCTTCTTGCTGTCACCCCACACTCTGTCTTTGTGCCACTCCCCTGAAATCATTTCTGCTGCGGGCGTTCACTCCCCTTTTGTCTTTTTTGGGCCCCTTGTGGCCCTACTCCCGTTTTTGACCCCCTCCCGTTTTTTATTGTGCCCCTGTCTGAAACCTTTTGTGTGCTGTGGCTGCTGCTGGACCTACACATCTGTTTATTTTGCCACTGTTTTAAACCCCATGTGCTTTATTGCTCCCGCCATGACCCCACACTCCCTCATTTTGCCACTTGTGGCCCTTTTTCCCCCCTTTTGCCAATGTTGACCTCATGTGTTTTGGCTGTGCCGTCACCTCAAAGCTGTCCCCTGTGCCAAATTGTGGCCTTTCTGATGTTTCCACCCGAGCACTCAGCTTTTTTTTTTTTCCGCTGGCGGGTGCCATGACTTCATCAGGCTACATTCTCGCTTCAGTTTTTTGGTCAGTTTTGCCCTCTTTAAATGCCCAGGGAATTTTATAGTGAAAACGATTTAAGAGGTCGGCAGTTTATATGAGTGTCAGGACCCACAACACAACATTGTATGAAGACCAAACAAGCTCCCCCTGCCTTTTTTAAGCGTTGACACAACGTTCTACGCACCCCCACAGGCTGGAATTGTGCAAGCCCGGGAAATTGCTGTTTTTTAACGCGATTCGTCCTGAAGTAATTCGGACCGAAAATAGTTTTGTAGGAAAATTTGGTGAAGTCGGCGAACCGAATTTTTGAGAAAATACCTATTTCCATAATGAGGTTGAGGTTTGGTCCAGACCTATCAGACATAGATGGCATATCCTAACAATATTCCATCCATACCTATAGTGAAGCAGACTTTAAAGTGAAGGTTTATAGGAATCGTGTCCATCCAAAATTGCAGTTGCATTTGTTCATGCGCAACAGTTTTATACATAACTATATTTCTTTGCTGGTCCTCATGTTTCATTTTGCTTTAGGGTTATTCCATTGCTGAATTATAATGTCCATGTTTTTTTCTTCACAAAACTGTTATGTGTGACAGGGAATTCCAGCCATAATACATTAAGAATTGTAATTACATGTATTGTGCTATGAAGAAACACAAAATTACTCCCAAAATGGCCATATGACATTTTTATGGTGAAGTAAATGTTGTCCTTCAACAAACCTTAATTTATAAGACATGCACAAGGGACAAGTATGGCTCAAAGCATGCAGCTCAATGAAACTTTGTGAACATAAAAAGTAATAACACTTATTTTTAGTAACAACAAAGTATAATTTCTGAAACCATAATGATATTTAGATACATGGACAATAGCTAGGATGTTTTCAACTTTGCTTTCATTTGAAAGCAAGCTTTACAAGTAAACATATTACCTGATATAAAGTATGTTGTATCATTAAGGGGAACCATTACCAGGAAATGTCATCACTTCCAATCAGTGTGGGTCCAGCTCCTAGGATCATCACTAAGCCCCAGAATGAAGGCGCCATGTCAGTAGTGTAACGCAGGAGTGGATTTGCTGGGCCAACGCAAGCGATGATAGCTAACCCCACCCCAGGGGAAGGAGTCAAAGTAGCCCCCGGTATTCACCAGAGCCCGCCGCAAAGCGGGATGGACTTGCTGCGGCGTGAGGCTACCAGGTCGTTACCCCTGACGTATCTTGCTTGCGATGGCGGCCGGGGTAGAGCGTGGTACAAAGACATAATCCAGAGGCGTAGTCAGGGACAGGCAGAAGGTCAGGGCAGGCAGCAGAGGTTCGTGGTCAGAGACAGGCAGACAGTCAGGGCAGGCGACAAACAGGCAAGGTCAGGAAACGAAAGCAGACGGACGGGTTTACGGGTAATAGGACAGAATCTAATACACTCTAAAGCACGGTAAGCACACCAACAAAACGGCAGAGAGTGTGGGGGCGTATCCCTTATATAGGACCCAGCGGCCGTCAATAACCAAATTAACGGCCCCGCTGGCTTTAAATCCAGACCAGCCGTCGCGCCCCCCCCCCCCTTGCTCTTCCCTCTTCCTTTGGAATTTAGAGAGGAGATCAGGGACAGTTGACCTCGGGTTTCCCCTTTGAACGCCCTCGGACCAAAGCCTTCAGTCAATAAGGAAAAAACCGCTTCCCTTCATTCTTCTCTGCCAGCACCTCTTTGACCTCAAAGATGCTATCTGTATTAGCAACAGGAGAAGGCGAGAAAGATCTACGGGAGAAGCGGTTTAGCACCACCGGTTGAGGAGGGGACACAAGAAACGCGTTCGGGATAGTAGAGTTGGGGGAAAGCGGAGCTTATAGGAGACGGGGTTTTCAATCGCCGAAGTACCACAAAAGGGCCCAAGAATTTTGGGACCCAACTTGTAGCTGGGCACCTTGAAGCAGATGTACTTCGCGGATAACCAAACCCTATCGCCTGGCTCAAAAAGGGGCGGGGGCCTACGATACCTGTCAGCCTGACGTTTGGTGCGGGCAGAAGCTCGTAGCAGGGCCTGTCGTGTGAGTTGCCAGAGAGCCTTGATGTCCTTTACTTGGGCATCCATGGCAGGGACAAGAGACGAGGTAGCTAGAGGGAGAGGTGGGCGAGGATGTAACCCAAAGACAACAAAAAACAGGGAAGCCCCAGCGGATTCTGACTCTAAAGAGTTATAGGAAAAAACTCTGCCCAGGGAGAGAAGATCGGACCAGTTTCCTGACAAGCGGAAAAAGGGGCCAAGTAGGTACCCAACACTGGTTAACCCTCTCTACCCGCCCATTAGTTTGAGGGTGGTATGCAGATAAAAAATCCAGCTGAATCTGCAACTTACAGCACAGAGCCCGCCAAAATTTCGCAATAAACTGGACTTTCCTGTCAGAGACAATATGCAAAGGGAGACCTTGTTAGCGGAAAATATGATGGAAAAAATGTCGGGCCAGCTGGGGGGCAGAGGGTAACCCAGGCAGTGGGATAAAGTGAGCCATTTTGGAGAAATGATCGGTCACCACCCAGATGACCTTGTTTCCAGATGAGGGCGGGAGATCTGTGACAAAGTCCATGGGACATGGGTCCAGGGTTTTTCCGGCACGGGAGAGGCAGAAGAAGGCCCGGGGTTTAAGGCAAGGAACCCTTATTTCGAGCACAGGAGGAGCAGGCGCACAAAGCCCCTGACATTTGAGAAAAGGGTGGGCCACCAGTAGTAATGGGAGACCAGCTGAAAAGACTTATGGACTCCTGGATGCCCAGCTGTTTGAGAAGAATGTCCCCACCTCAGGATTCTAGGCCGCAAGGCAGGGTGCACATATGTCTTCCCGTGGGGCAAATGTTGAAGATCCACGGGGGCCACCCCAACGACGGAGCCTTTTCAGGAGGGCTTGTGCTGTGGAGGAGACTCAAGCCCCACTGTATCGAGGCACGAGATAGGGCGTCGGCTTTGAAGTTCTTCCGGTGGCCAAAAGTGTAGCGGGGAAGTCAAAACGGGCAAAAAAAGAGCGACCATTGGTCTGCCGGGGATTCAGGCATTGAGCTGACTGAAGATATAGAAGGTTCTTATGGTCGGTGAAGATGTCAATAGGGTGACGACCCCCCTCAGCAGGTGACGCAACTCTTCCAGAGCCAACTTTATGGCCCGTAACTCGCGATTCCCTATGGTATAATTCTTCTCGGCAGGAAAAGAAAGTTTTGGAGAAAAAAAAACATTTTATGCAGTTTACCCGAGGAGGATCTCTGAGGAGTACAGCAACGGCCCCACCCAGGAAGCAATCCACCCCCAGAATGAATGGGCGGTTTGGGTCCGGGCGAGACAAGAGGAGCAGACGTGAATGCGATTTGAGCGGTTGAAGGTTCTTGAGTTCGGGGGGGCCAGGATTTGGGATTGGCGTTCTTCTTGTTAGAGCAACCCGGGGAGCCACAAGCGTAGAGAAGTGTGGAATAAATTGTCTTAAAAATTGGCAAACCCCAGAAATCATTGAATGGCCCGGAAGGCCCACGCTTGTGGCCACTGCAACATGCGGAGAGGGTTTTTAAGGATCCATCCGGAGGCCCTTATCAGAGACGATGTACCCCAAAAAGGGTAGTGGTACGTTCAAAGAGGCACTTCTCTGGTTTGGGGAAAAAGTGATGGGTGCGTAGTCGCCTGAGGACCTGGCGGATGTTGGTGGCGATAAAGTTATTAAGGTGGAGAGAGGGTTGGGAAAATCGTCCAAGTAGACAATGACACTGATATAGAGTAGGTCTCGGAAGATCTCGTTGTCAAAGTTCTGAAATACAGCAGGAGCATTGCAGAGACCGAATGGCGTAACCAGATACTCGAAGTGGCCATTTCCCCCATATTAAAAAGCCGTTTTCCACTCATCGCCTTCTTTAATACGAATTAAATTATAAAACACCCCGTAGATCCAGCTTGGAAAAGATTTTCGCGGGCCCCGCAGGCGGTCCCAAGAGTCGGAGATCAAAGGGCAGAGGGTAGCGGTTTTTTATAGTAATTTTATTTAAGCCCCGGTCGTCGATGCAGGGCCGGAGGGGGACCCGTCTTTTTCTCCACGAAAAAGAAGCCCACTCCTGCTGGAGACAAGGAACTTATGAATGAAGCCTTACGGAGGTTCTCAGTGATGTATCTGAATAGCCTGTCTCGGGACTGAGAGCGGATAGAACTCGGCCCGGGGGAGGAGTACAGCAGGTTGCAGATTATGGGACAGTATAAGGCCGGTGCGGAAGGAAGAGTTTTGGCCTGTCTTTCAGAAAAAAACGTCGGCAAAAGTCCCAGTATGACGAAGGAAAGGGCCCGGTGGGACTTGGTTTGACTTCAGGGAAGTGACCGAAAGGGGCAGGTTGCGGCTTCGACAGGCAAAGAGAGACATGCGGAACCTAATGCATGACTTCACCTGTGCCCCAGTCCAAGGTTGGGTATGGTCTGTAGCCACGGGAGGCCCCGAAGGATTTCAGACGAGGATCGAAAGGGAGGACGAGAAGTTGCAAGCCTCCTTGTGAAGAGCCCCAATCTGCAAAATTGAGGGGAGCAGTGCGGAGCGGATAGCGTCCTTAAGCACTCGCCATGACCAAGGA
This sequence comes from Phyllomedusa bahiana, assembly GCA_025379985.1. Taxonomy (NCBI): domain Eukaryota; kingdom Metazoa; phylum Chordata; class Amphibia; order Anura; family Hylidae; genus Phyllomedusa; species Phyllomedusa bahiana. The sequence goes on from JAODAL010018273.1 coordinate 61,922, forward strand.
GACGAACATAGGCTATCAATGGAAACCACGGGTAGACGAAACCTGGTCACAAGTTCGTGGCTTATGAAATTTCTGCAGATCCAGAAATCAATAAAAGGCGGGTAGCCTGAAAGGTGCTATCGGTTGGAAACACCAATACATTCGGGCATGGTCAGACGGGGAGAGGCCGCTCTGCACCTAGGGTTGCCTTTTCCTACAAGCCTAGGTGCGGAAGTTTCCGGGGCACCGGACAGTCCTCAATAAAATGGCCCGAACTGCCACAATAGAAGCACAGTGCTTCAGACGACGCTGAGAAGTTCCTCCTGGGACAGATGGGGGTTTCTAACCTGCATAGGTTATCTTCGGAAACATCGGAGGAGGGAGAGGTGGGTCGTTGGGAAAGTGGGAGCAAGCGGGGCAACCGGCGTGGACGGACGACCTCCCATTGAAGGCGGAGCTCTTGTTGCCTTTCGGCGAACCGAATATCCACTCGGGTGGCTAAGTGGATTGGATCCAGAGCAGCTGGTAGATCCCGAGCAGCGAGCTCATCCTTGATTCGTCCAGAGGACCTTTCCAGAAACGTTCTGCACCAAAGCTTTCATTATTCCAGTCCAGCCGAAGCAGAGTTGCGGGAACTGCACCGAATACTGACCCCACCATGGTTTTCGCCTGACGAAGCGGAGCAGTGCTGCGCCAGCCGAAGAAGTAAAGGCCTGGTTCCTCAAAGACCGTGCCGAACCCCCGGAAGAAGGTTTGGAGGGCCGCTGTCAGAGGTTCCCCCGATCCCATAGTGGCATAGCCCAAGCCAAGGCATCTCCAGACAAGAGGCTGATTATAAAGGCCACCTTGGCACGCTCTGTAGGGAATTGAGTTTCCATCATCTCGAGGTGGATGGAGCATGATGATGAACCATGGCATTTCTTGGGGTCTCCATTTGTAGCGTGAGGGGGAGTGGCAGATGCAGAGAAGGTCCCGAAGCCGAAGCAGGTAGAGCAATGGGTGTCGGAGCAACGGATGCGGCACCATATTTGGCACCATATGGATCAAAACAGCATTCTTTCTTTTGTTTCAGTATGAACTTGGGAACAAAGGGTGACATGTATGAACGGGACTGCACCAGTAATCTGGTGTCCTTTCAGCCCAAAAACTGGCTCAGTCCTGTTCTCTAGATTTATAATCATGCACACTCCAAAATGAGGTGCCATGGCACTTTGTAATGCCACTGAGATAACGGGGGGAGGGGGAGGGCGTTGTTCTGGAGGCGTGTTGCACCACAACCGAATGATTCTACACTTTTATGATGAGAGGACAGCAAATCTGGCCGCATTACTGCTGGAACAGGTAGACTAAGTTAAAAATGTTTTACCTGAGCCTGATTTGTTGTTTTGGAGCTAGAAAGCACCTAATCTATGACCAGCAGTAGAACAGGTTCATACATTCAGACACATTCTATGCTACTAATGCACACAAACAAATTGTTGTCTTGGCGCCAAAATACATACATGTTGCCCTGTTATGTCTCAGTACAGTTCAGAACTTGTATTTATCATGATCCCATAGTTGTCACAATGACTTACAATTAACTATGGTCTTTGTTATACTTATTTTATGTTGAATATAATGAGAAGAAATTGAGCCAGAAAATAGGAACACAGTGACAGCGCAAAATGTTTACTGGTATATTTTATAGTTATCTTAATACCTAGAAAAATTTATAGTAGTGTCCCTTTTTCTTGGAAAGCCGAGATGGTAAAATAAAATGTTTTAGTCTTTTGTGGCCAATTTTGTCTCAAGGAATTGTTGCAATGTTCTTTTAGAGTTTAATGACTGCCATAATAAGGACTATTGGGACTGGTGCATTTTTTTTAGAAGTGCAATTCAAAATTTACAGAATAGACAAACCTTTTTAGCTAACTGACAGGGGAACAAATGAGCATAAAGCAAATAGCACATAAGAGATATTAACATTTGGTAGATTTTATTTTATTTTAATTTGTAGTGTATGACAAATATACAGCAAGTAGAAAGGACAATTCTGAACAGAAGTAAAGGGAACAATGATTATATTGCTGTATAGAAAAAAAATCAAAATAACCCAAATACATTGAGCTTGTGTCATACATTACATTATTTAAATGAAAACTCCAGACTCCATGTCTGAAACTTGCTTTTAGTAAAGATGGAAAATGGATACTTCTATGAAACCCTGCAAATGACCAATTTCTATCATAGAAATTTGACATATTCTCTATCGATGCTAAGTCCAAGGATTGCAGGGAGTAAAGGTGCTCCTGCGCATTTGTCTAAAGTGTGTTTTATTTCACCATGCCCATTGACCTGTGTATGCCTACATGCAAACTATACAACTAGGAAATCAGCTATGTCCATGCAAGTTATGTCCATGTATGTTATGGAGTAATGGTCTGTCTCATATGTAACACCACCATTCCATTACATGGGAAAAGTATACAACTGTCCAAATAATTCTCCCAGCTCTCCCTCCTATTTTCATTGTTTTTGTAATGAGAGAAATTAGGTTTTAAACCACCACATCAATATCGGGAACACTTTATCATCATTCTTGAGTCTTGGTGGCTTTGATGCTGCAATTGCCACTGTTGCCACTGGTTGCTTTGATATGGCGTGCCACAGAGGAGTTTATCACAGTGGTGACAATTAGTCATTCTGCTATTTTCTTTATTACTCTTTTAAAATATGTCAAAAGTCATATCTTCAAGAATTTTTGAACTACAAATAATATCCTCCTGTCATTTTTCATTCACCATGTGAATTCTTAACTAACTAAATTAGTGCAGGCACAGTTACTATCAGGGTATGATCCAACGAGCCAAAGAGCTAAGTTGGTAAGACCGTTGGTATTGATTTATATAAATTGTTCAGCAGGCCAGCTCAACATAGTCAAAAATAAAATCATAATTGGTACAGCTTTGTGTTTAGGGAAAGTGTTGACATGCTCAAAGTAGTAGAGCATGGATTACTGCTACTTGACTTTGCTATAATTTCCGTAGACTTTACTGAATTCTACCGCATAAGCATTCAATTCTTTGAGGAAGGCAGTTGGATCCCTATTTTAGGTAAGAGCTAGGGTCAAAGAGGTGGGACCTGAACCAATTACAGCATATCCTATAATCTTATGGTGAGGGATGCCGAATTAAGTTCATTCTATCCTTCATCATGCTTGGAGACATGCCTGCTTGTTATATGCTAAGCAAATTCAAACCTTCAAAGACAAATAATCTAGTCTAGTCTAAGTCTACAATGTTTAACAAGAAATCCTTCAAGCAGAAAAACAGATAGGTTTAAACTCACCGCTACTTGATTCACTTGCACCTGTTGCTTCCAGCTCATAAACAGCTAGCAACCAGCTAATGCACGGTCCTTCGGCTCTCGGCCATGAGCCCACAAACATAGAGCAAAACCACAAAATCTCAGACCAGCAGGCTAGTGCAAAAATTTTGCTGCATTTATTAATACATGAGTGCAGAGGGTACACCAAAAAAAAAAACAACGCGTGAACAAGGGCGTTTGTGCCTGAAACGCAGTGTTTTGGTGTACCCTTTTTGCACTAGCCTGCTGGTCTGAAATCTTGTGGTTTTGTTCTACAATGTTTAACAGTTAGACAGCATAGATAAATCGGCCCTAGTGTGTTTATGATGGGAAAAATTTTACAAGATGTTACTGTATATTCTTCCTAGTTAAGGACTTATATATTTATGGAAAAAAAAAAATTCCTGTCACATGTCTTTTATGTTCAGTTAATGTCAACCATACCCTTGTTAAGTGTTATTATTGTGTTTTTTGTCTCATTCTGAGCTATTCCTTGAGCAACCTTTACTTTACTAAATAGCCTTAACCTATATATTATATACTGTATACCTAGGAATGTGTAAAAATTGATAGATATATTAATATGTGATAGTTTGACAGTATGTTAACTAAAGCCATAGTAGAGTTCTATTACATATTAATGGCAGAAGCAAATTAAATTGTGTTAATTTTTCATTAAGAAATTATTGCTGAATCTATAAAATTGAACAGCATTGTCATTATGTTTTATAAACACCACAAAACAATGGAACAGTGTAATATTTTTTCCTCTTGTGATGGCTACATGATTTACGTAATGTTATAAAAGTTCTGCTCTGTTAATTGTGCTACTAAATTTTTACCCATATGCTTGAAATAAAGGCAACATAATGATTTTATAATACAGGAGGCCTAATTTAAGTTTATATTCACCATGGATTTATTAAAAACATAGTTAATTGCAAATGATGTACAAAAATTCAAATTGTAGAAAAATGTGTGTGATTAAATGTCATATTAAACAAAATTTGTATTTTTTCTACATTCTTCATCTCCTCTAGTTGTTATATGGCTACTAATGCCATACATAACAAAACTGGAGTTATGTTTATAGAGTGTGTATTCATTTGCCAAAATTTTGCTTCAATATTCTTTATTTAGAATTTTAACAAATATCATTTGACAGGAAATAGAAGCAAAGCTGGACTTTCAGAACAGTAGCCTATACAGAAATCCAATATTGTACCCTTAAAAAATGCATAAATTATTAGTGGAAGAGAACAATAAAGACAACTCTATACAAACTCTATACAAAACATATAATAATAAAAAAAAAATCATTTGGTGCTTATGTGGTGTGTGGTACATTCAGGCCTGGCAATAGGTGTTTAGTTAAGATGCAGGATATTGATGTTGGAGTTAGAAGTCATAGTCTATCAAAAACACTACTAAGACATAATTTGTTTTCTCTCTGTTAGTTGTAACTATACTAAATAAGGAAACAAACACAAAAAAATTTGACAACTTCTTTTTAGAAGTGAAAGAAAATAGTAGTCTGGGTATTTTAATCCCCAAACATGAAGTAGCTGGGCTTGGGTGATGAAATGAGCAGATTCACCAGAAAACAGTGAATTCACCTGCAGAAGCTACTGCGGCTAAGTCAGAGAAAGCAGCAAAATGTGCTCTATGGTTAACAATACCATCCAATGTGCACCTTGAGCTATGTATACAGTCTTTGAACAGTCCTTGAGGGTACAAAATGTATGCAAGACACATGCATGTTGAATGTTTAGTAGTCCAAATTCTTAATTCTGGTTCTAAATGAGCAGCTTGCAAACTATAATCCATTGATAATATGCAAAGGAGGAAGGTTGATTGGAGATTCAAGAATATGGGGCCTCTACCTGGGTGACAAGAAGATGAAGTAGAGTGAAAAGTGTCAGGGAGGTAGTCTTGTTTTTGGACACAATAACAAATTTTCCAAGTTGACAGATGAGGGGGATGCCAGTTCAGGGGTAGCACTGTTGCAGCAGGACAATACTCCTGACAGCCTTGGGAATGTCTAGTCCAGTAAGAAGGGGAATAGGAGTATATAGCAGGCAAGGCAGGTGCTGGTAGTAGGGAATTAAATTCTCAGTGGGAAAAGATAAAGGGAATCAAAACCAAAAAATGGGGGTTGTAAAACATTGGGGTTGATTATCCGGGGCTCAAGTTTGATATATCTGGTGTTGTTGATAAATTACTTGGTGCATCTGGAGAAAACCCCCAAAAGGGGACCAATGGCAAAGTTTTGAGGGTTTTTTAGGGGTTTTTTTAGAAATTATTTAAGGGACTCAGACTATAAACTTAGAAATCCTACCTGTAAGATGTGCTAGCGGTAAGCCTGCGGGATATTAGGGAGGTAAATTGGTGGGTCAAGAACTTTTGTAGGAGGAAAAGGGGTTTTGAAAAACTTTAAGAAACGGGCAACTTTGCTGTTTGCTATGGGCTGCACCTAAACAGGGATGATGCAGTTTCATTGGGAAAGAAGGGGGAAAAGGAAAAATAGAGGAAAATTTTATTTTAAAATCTAGGTTTGGAAAAAAGAATCACAGAGAAGGGAAAAAAATAATAAAACAGTCCACGCCAAAGGGGGAAAAATTTCTTTTAAAAAATTTTTTGATTTTCCCGGGTCAAAAACTCCCATTTCCCCCTTCAGATTTGAAAAATTTAGACCCCCGCCATCGTTTTATAAAAATATCTTGGCTATCTCCCTACATTAAATTTTAGTTTTGCAACCATTTTAGCATATGCTTAGGTTTTTACAAGGGTTGCATTGATACTGTTTTTGCCCCCAAAAATTTTAAAGTTCCCTTTTTAATCATTTTTTTTATTTTTTGGGAAACCAAACCCCCTTTTGGCTTTTCCCCCACTGCCTAATTCTTTTTGGCAAAGCTTTTCAATTTAGATTCAAGCATGTCCCTTTTCCGAAATTGGAAACCCAAATTTTCTTCTACACGTTTCCCCAAGGTTGGAGCAAAAGGGCCCAACCACTTGGGGGTCCCCAAACAAACGTTTTCCTTTAACCCCTACCCACACGTTTCAATTGGGGTTTAGATGGGGGCCCTGCAGCAACTGTTTCTTCATTGTCATTGAAGCATTTCTTCGCTAATCTTGACATATGCTTCAAGACAATGTCCTGCTGGAATACTATGTTGTCCTTTTAATTCCCATAGTACTTAAGTGTACAAGTACTGTAAACTCATCTTGTAGGATACAATCATATAGCTCAGCACTGAGACTGAGACAGCTATGGTCTGTACCCCTCAGAATCATATTACCAGGTTGGTAGACCCAATTACATAGGTTTGTAGGCCCTTGGTAGGTTGGTAGGTTCCAGGTAGGTAGGTAGGCAGTACATAGGCCCCAGATAGGTAGGCAGTACATAAGCCTCAGGTTGGTAGGTAGATTGGTCCTAGGTAGGTAGGCAGTAGTTATGTAAGTCTCAGTTAGGTAGGTAGGCTACAGATAGGTAGGTAGATTGGCCCTAGGTAAGCAGTAGTTAGGCCCCAGTTAGGTAGGAAACCCCAAGGTACATAAGTAGGCTGTAGGTAGGCCCCAGGTAGCTAATTAGGAAGTAGGTGGGCTACAAGTGGGCTGTAGTTGGGCTCCAGGGAGCTAGGTAGATAGGTTATATGTGGGGTCCACATAGGTAGATAAATAGGCTATATGGGGCCCCAGATAGGTATGCATAGTTAGGTAGGGTATAGGTGTCCATATAGGCAGGTAGGGTTTAGGAAGGCTATTAGGGGCCCCAGATTGGTAGGCAGGGTTTAGGCACAGTATAAGGGCCCATATAGGGAGGTAGGCTTTAGGTAGAGTATAGGGTCCCATATATAGAGACAGGATGTATAGGGCCTTATATAGATAGGTAGGCAGAGTTTAGATAGCTATATGGTCCCATACAGGCAGGCAGGGTTTAGGTAGAGAATAGGGCCCCATTTAGACAGGCACGATTTAGGTAGAGTATAGGGCCCTATGTAGGCAGGCAGGGTTTAGATAGAGTACAGGGCCCCATATAGGCAGGCAATGTTTAAAAAGTAAGAAATAACTTACTCACCTGTCCCACAATCCCTTGAGGTGACCAGCTCAGCTCCTGGCCAGTCTTTGTTCTTGGAGCAGGTGGTGCAATGATATGACATCATCACGCCGCCCACGTCAGCACTGTGGGCCGGCGCCTGGTGGGCTTAAGGCCTTAGGCCTATGAGGGATATTAGCAGAGCGGAGCACCAGGAGCGCTCCACTCTGCTAAGACTGGGCACTCTTGCCTTTGAACGCTCGGGAGAGAGGGCTCAGGCATTCAGGGAAGGATTCAACATGCTCCACAGCTCTGACCTGCCTGCAGTGAACTGTTATATCCACTGCCAGGGGGCACAGGAGCTGATTCATTAGCCCGGGCCCCATGGCAGCTGCTACGTCTCCTACCCCGGTAGTTACACCTCTGCACTGAGCTATTAGGGAATGCGAGAAAAGGACCAAAACAGTAACAAGACAAGAATCTTCATAACTAAGCATATGCTAAATAGTTGCAAGTCAAATTTATGTATGAGATTGCCAAAATGATTGTCTATAGAATGATGGTAGTCTCATGTTTAAAGCTGTAGTGAATGGTGATTTAAAACCTGAAAGTCAAAAGTTCTAAACATTGTTTCCCTTTTGCCTGCACTGTATGTCTGCTTCTGGCATTCTATGCAGACTTCAGCAACATAAATGGACAGTCAAAAACCTTACCTATGAAATGTTTTGCTCTTTGGGACACATGAGGTACAACCATTGACTAATATACCCTATTTTTCAAAAATTTTGTATACCCCCTGTTTTTTTGCTACCACTGATACATTAAAGGACATGTACAAAGCTTTCACCCAAAGACTTTATTTGTTGCCCAAAAGCCACCCCGGGACTGGCCTTTGGCAAACCGGGCATTTGCCCGGGCGGGCCCGGGGGTCCGGGCCGCGGGGGCCGGGCCCGGACCCCCTCCAAGGGGCCCGTGTTCCCCCCCGGCGGCCCCAGCCCCCGGTGCCGGTCGTGGCGCCCCTACAGGGGGCCGCAATGACGCATTAGCGACCGGACCCCTGTGCAGGGGCCGACGGGGCCCCCCTCGCCACACTCTGAAAACGGCCAGCCCGACCCAGCCATGCACCACACGGCCGCCGCCTGAAACCGCGCGGGCAACAGCAGCCGAGGCTGGACATCGGGATCTACTGACCCCGTCTCTCCCGGGGCCCCCGGGGGAAGAAAAAGAAGAGAAGCAGAGAATCAGGTAAGTATATTTTTTTTAACTTTTTTTTTAAAAAACTACTGCCCGGCTCCTCCCCTGAACAGCTGCATGCCACCCGGGCACCTCCCTACCAGCTGCATGCACCCCGGGGCTACCTCCCTGACCACTGCATGCCAGCCCGGGCTACCTGCCCTGACCACTGAAAATGCCACCCTGGCACCTCCCGACCAGCTTATGCCACCCTGGCACCTCCCCTGACCACTGCATGCCAGCCCTGGCTACCTCCCGACCAGCCATCCCAGCCCTGCTACCCCCGACCAGCTCTGCCAGCCCGCTACCTCCCCTCCCAGCAATATGCCAGCCCTGACCTTTCCCTGACCAGCTGATCCGCCCTGGCTACCTCCCCCTACCACCCCATGCCACCCTGGCACCTCCCTGCCCAGCTATATCCCAGCCCGGGCTACCTGCCCTGCCCAGCAAATGCCAGCCCGGGCTCCTCCCTCCCCAGCTCATGCCAGCCCTGGCTCCCCCGCCCTACCAGCATTTTGCCAGCCCTGGTACCTCCCCCTGACCACTGCATGCCACCCCGGCTACCTGCCCTGACCACATATGCCACCCGGGTACCTGCCCTGACCACTATATGCCAGCCCTGGCTACCTGCCCTGACCATTACGGCCCACCTGCCCGATTACTGGCCCTACCTGGCTATTACTGGGGGCACCCCCTATTACCTGCTGATTACTGTGTGGGCACCCTAGCTACCGGGCGATTACTGGGGCAGCCCTAGCTACAGCTGTTACTGGGGGCAGCCCTAGCTACCTCTATTACGGGGGCAGCCCTACTACCTGGCTAGTTACTGGGGGCAGCCCTACTACCGGCTAGTTACTGGGGGCACCCTAGCTACCGGCTAGTTACGGGGGGCAAATTACAGGGGTAGGCCCTTCTACCTACCAAAATTAAGGGAAGGCCCTGTTTACCTACCTAAGGGGGGTCTACCATTTACAGGGCCACTTATCTGACATTTTTTAATTTTTCTAATTTTTGGGGGTCTAACATACTTTTTGGGGGGAATTGATGGGAAAAGTGCTGGAAAAGAGGGGAGTCTAAGATGTATTGTGGTAAATTCTACAAAAACGAGTAGTGCCCTAGAAGACTTGCATCTGTACCGGGCAGAGAAAGAAATGAAGGAACACTCATCAGGAAGACGTAAAAGGAGGTTGGCCCCAAAGGGGAAAAAAGGAGAAGAAACAACCCCATCAGAGATGACGTCTCCTTGAGTCCCTTTTGTAGCGGTAAGTTTACTTCTGTGTTGATCAGTGCGTAAAACATCTGATGGTGACCTGACTACTGGTATGGATTTGGTTGTAGGTTATGTTTGGGGCTTTTGTATGTCAGTGTGGGGTTTTCCCTGATTGTAAAATAAGTGCAACCCGACTCTGTTATGAGGGGTTTCTCTGACCACGTTTTTTTTCTTGCTTTTGTTAGGGGGCTCTCCACGGGGGCAGTTTTGGTGCATTTTTGTGTAGAAATTAAAACATTAACGTCTGCCTTTTTTGCACCAAAAAAATAAAAAACGTTGCGGTAAAACAGCTTTTTTGTGTAGTTTTTTTTAGAAAGTGGCGAGGTGCAAACAAAGGGGGTTTTTTTAAATGGTATTGTAGTGGGCTGCGGGGGCTTAGTGCCAGGGCTGATTTTTATTCCCAGTCCGGCCCTGCCCATAGCCACCAATCAGAGTTCCCCTTTCATTTAATACAGTGTTCTGAAAAAATTAAAGGGGAGCTCTGACTAGTTTCCATAGGCAACAAAGGAAAGTCTTTTGCTAAAATTTTCATACATTCACCTTAATATGTATGGGAGCCTGGGTTCTTTTATCCTTTTTTTAAAATGATTAATTAAAAGTTAAAAGTTTTTCCTGTATCCATATTCAGGGTTAATTTTAGCTTCTTGTTTGGCAGTGATTTTTTTTATTGTCTGAGGTAGGTATGGAGGGAGAACTAATTTCTGTTTGGAGTCAATAAGAGGGTATAAGTGGCAACAAAATTTTTTAAAGGAAAACCTTAAAAGTAAAATAGATGAGAGTTGAAACAAGATGAGAGTATAAACGTTAAACCTGCAGTTTCAAAATTGTCAATTTTAAGAGAGTTATCAGTCAAATTGCAAGTCTCAATATACCAGGATAATCTATATGAAATGGCTACTAAAGTACAAAGTATACTTACACAAAAAGCAGAACAAGTTGGTGTGTTTCTTGACTTTCAGAGACTTCTCAGTTGTAAGCCACTCATATGGTTTGTGGAATTTATCAAATGGAATCCAAGGTGGCATTTCTACGGAGGGATTTGGTGAATTTGCTTAGCCTGTTCGAGGTCATCTGGGGTACAGTCTGATGGGGGATAACCAACTTCTTTTATCAAGACAGTTTTATTACAGTTCATTTAGCTACTAAATTTGTTGCACGTTTATTAGGTTAAATGGGTTGTCTCGTTCCAGCATTTGGCAGCCTTTTCTGCTGGTTGCCAAACAAAGTTTGTGAAATGCAGGGGCCTGTTTCTCCTCCCAGGAGGGAGTATCTCTATTTTCTGCAGACAAGCCCCCAAAGTGTGCACATGATAATTCATTCGTGTGAGCTGGGGGGAAGGGGAAAAGGGTTTTCACTGTCATTGAAATCATTGGGGATGAAAAACTAAATTAATCGATAGTGTATATCTAAATTTTTTGCCCTCCCCCATACTTTGTAACAGAAGACTTTGCATTCAGGGCTCTGGGGAAAAATGGTGGGTTTGTTTCTCCTCTCTCTCTCCTATCTCTCCTCCCTTCCCCTCCTCCCTCTCCTCCTCTAACACGTGATATATCCTGCAGATTATTTTAAAACCCCTGACCTCTACAGACTCAAACAAAACTTTATGTTTTTAAACGGTTTTTTGTTTACATGGGGGCTGCACATCTCATAAGTGGTTTATGTGGGCTGTGCATCTGTCCACAAGTGGGACTGCACATACATCCCGGTTTCTCTCTGTTATTTTATGTGGACTCACATTTTGCACAAAAGTGATTTACATGGGACTGCACATCTGTGTCGCAAGTGTTTTACGTAGAACGACACAGTACAGTTGTATTCTCTGTCTGTATGTAATTTGCGTGGGATTAAACATCTTACATAGGACTGCTGTGTACAGTTGTGTTCTGTTTCTGATTTATGCAGGACTGCACATGAGTCACAAAAGTGATTTACGTTGGATTTTCTCTCTCTCTCTCACTCACTCTCCTCCTGACTGCAACCTCTTCACGGCATCAACATACCCTGCACGTTCTTGTCCTTGACCTGGGCAGGACCTGCTGTTCAGCTGACAGCCAGTAATACATTAGCTTTGCGTAAACCGACCTAGGCTCAAACACGGTTGCTAAGCACACACAAAGCAGCCTGTTCTCAAAAACCATAGCAATTTGCTAATGATAACCAAGTACGTACATGCTTAGATTTTTGGTCCCCTCATTTTAAACTATGATCTTTGTAGTGAGACAACCCCTTTAAAGCTAAAGATAAGTATGCATTCTCTGAGTTATGATTATATCCGGTCCTTCCAGGCCAACAATGGAATAGAAGCTTTACTTGATTTAAAAGCAGCCAGGTATTGGATTGGGCTGTGGCCATGAATGGTTTGAGAATAGAGATGGGCAAATCAATTCTAACAAAGTGGAATTTGTTTAGAATTTCAGGAAAACTTCGGTTCTGCACGAATGCAAAGTTTTTGGTAATTCGCGGGAACGAATCGTCTTTTTTTCTAAAATGGCCATGAGCACATGGCGTGACATGGGTCAAAGATCTCTGGAAGGAAAAAAGGAACACCCTCACTGACATGTGCAGACATGAAGCCAATCTGCAACCAGCGGGCTTCTGTGACATCACAGCCCTATAAGTACAAACATCATGTTAAATTCTCGCACTTTCAGTGTGTCTCCTATCAATAAGCATCTATCTGCTGAAGCACTATATTGCACTCTTTACAAAACAAACTCGTTTTTTGAGCGACTAGGATGAACGACCTTCACAAATGTGTGTCATATACACACCTGTTCCTGAACCAGCATTATTATTTTTTTTTAGTTTGTGGGTTATTCTCCCTAAAGTCCAGGTTGTGTGTTTTTCAGCCCCATATGTGCCTCAAATCCATCTGCTTCACTGTGTAGGGTATTTTATACCCAAGGGTTAATTTAACCTCTTGTTTGTGGGGTAATTTGGAGTAAAATACAAGTTGTGTGTATTTTTTTGCCACATTTACGCCTAAATTCCATATGTTTTTTTCTGTCTGGTATTTCATACCCAAGGGTTAATTTAGTCTCTTGTTTGTGGGGTAATTTGGAGAAAAATACAGGGTGTGTGCCTGAGTCAACACAAGGCAGTACCAGCCCTTCACAAATATGTAGAACAGAAGGTAGGCCAGTCATTGTGCCTATCAGTCTTCCACATTGCACGGCAGCGCAGACGTGCAGTTGTAACTAAAGGACAGTACATGTCCTTTACGGCAACTGGGTGAATGTGCTTCCTGCCAAGCCACACCAGCAACTTGGACAGGAGATGCCGCTTTCTCCTCCACATTGTCAAACTGCTGATCCTGCGCCAATTTCCGCCTCCTCCACCACCACCTCAGGCTCCACAAGTCTAAGTGCTGCTCCATCATACCACATGTGCAGGGCACAGCGGTGTCACACAGTTTTACACCTGGTTTG
>JAODAL010018274.1:0-75211 GCA_025379985.1 Phyllomedusa bahiana
TCATTAGGCGGGGTTTTCGGGGGCCCAGGGTAGTGCAAGGTGGCGCACCCCTTTCTCAGGGTGCATTTTTCTCAGGCAAGTCGGGGCCCTGTGTTAAAACTTTTCCCGGAAAAAGGGAAGCGGAGGGGGGAAGAGGTATTCCTAGCCACCAAAGTTCCCAAACCGCCCCTCCCTTTGGGAAAAGAGGTTGGCGGCGAATTGAGGCGGAGGAGGGGGTTTTGGGGAAAAGATCAGTTTGCTATTTCCCCCCTCGACCCAAAGAGGCTTGGGAAATCAAGGTTTCCATCTCTAACATGGGGTGTTTGGGGATGCTCCATTTCCCCCCAACATGATCCTCGTTTAAGGCCATCAAAATGAACAAAAGTTACGGGTGGCCCACCCTCCGGGATCCCCGGGGTAAAAAACAAAACTCACCCACTTTCCTTCCACCCCCCCCAAATAGAGAGTAAAATGCAGGAAAATTTTGGAAAACTTGTGATTGATAAATGGAGCCCTTTCTGTTGCGTCTTTTTTCACTTTTTAAAAATGTCACGGGGAACAATTAAAGCAAAAGTGACAGCATTTAAAGTCCAAGTAGCCGTAGCGGCCCGGAGCAGCAGCGGGGCAAGGTGGCAAAAAGGCCTAATGGGTGACCCTGGCAATTTTTATTTACCACCTCCCCAATGCATGAAAATTGCAGGGCAACACACCCAAACCAAAAGGGGAAACCGGGTTTAAGATGGTCCCACAAATATCTGGTTAAAAACCCCGATGTTTTTGGATGTGTTCCGGACCCAATGGGACTTCTGGGTTTTCCAAAATGGACAAAAGGGCCCCGAGCTCGCTCGCCAGCCTTTAGAGGTGTTTTTCCTGCCCAGCAGCAGGGGTCAATTGAGCGGCCCTTCGGGCACACCCGGGAAAGGAGTCTTTAAAAAGGCCCAAAGGGCACCCGGCCCTTTTCCACGATAATGTGGTTTCTTTTTGATTTCATCAAGATAAATAAGGCATGGAATTGATGTTTGTTGTGGCCCCAATTGCCGAGGTCACCGATTAGTTGCCCCGGGTTTCTTCACATTCCTCTTCAAAAGAAATGGTCCCTCTTGAAAACTTTTTTTTAAAAAGGGTAATTTCTTACTGCAATTTTTATTTTTTTCTTTTCCCAAAAAGTTTTATTTTGTGGTTTTTTCTGGGGAAAAAAGGGCGGAAAAGAAAGCAAGGTTTTCTGAAAACCGTTTTTCCATTTATCCTTTTCTTTTGAAGGTTTTTTCTTGTTTAATGGTTTTTTTTTTTAGGTCTGTTGTGGGGAGATACCCCGCTATTTTTCATGGTTTCCCTTTTGGAAAAAGAAAAGTGGCTTTTTTAAATGGCAATTTTTTTCCCTACAATTTTTTAGCAGTGGCTTAGGGAAAACAATTTTTTTTTTTAAATTTTTTTTTGGGTTTATGTTTGCTGTGAGATAAAGCTTTTTAATCATGGTCATTTTGGAAAAAAAAATGTGGCTTCTAAGTGGGCCAAATTTTTCCCCCCAATTTTTAACAGTGGCTGAGCAGCAATTTTACAAGGGCCTATTCTAAAAAAAAATGTTTATAACTGACATTTTTTTCTTCTCAATTCCAAAAAAATTTGGTTTAAGGGTCCCTATTTTTAAATTTTTGGGGGCAAATTTTTTCCGGGGAAAATGCAGCTATAAATACAGGTTTTTATTATAAAAAAAATTTTTTTTTCCCAAAAGACCCTTTTTTCCTTTTACAATTTTTCCAAAGTGGCTCCAAAGGGGCATTTCTTTGAAATTTTTGGGGGGGATTTTTGTGGGCATGCAGCTATTTCTACGGGTTTCCAATTATAAAAAAATGTTGTTTCTAAAAAGACATTTGTTTTTACAATTTTCCAATGTGGCTTAAGGGTTGCTTTGAATTTTTGGGGGCATTTTGCTGTGACCCTGCAGGGTATACTACGGGTCCCCATTATAAAAAAATTTTTTTTTTCTAAAAGACTTTTTTTCTTCACAAAAAGTCAAAAGTGGTCATGGGTCATGTTTTGAATTTTTGGGGGCATTTTGCTGTGAAATGCAGCTAGACTACAGGTCCTATTGTAAAAAATGTGGTTTCTAAAAGACATTTGTTCTTCACAATTGTCAAGAGTGGCTCAAGGGTGATGGTGCTGTCAGAAACAGGAATAGGTAGGACACTGTTAATGGACACATATTGCAAAATGACTTGTTTTTGCAAGATCTTTAACATAGCTAGCAATCCCTGTATTGAGACAACCTATTTAATACAATTAAAAAAGAGAAACAAAGACATGGTGGGATTCCATCCTATTTTAAAAATGTGTTTTCTAGAATTAAACTACTAAAAAACTTGCATGTACAAAATAGCTGTTAAAAAAATTCCTCTGAATTGTACAAGGGAGGTACAGTAAGTGTTGACCAGATGTAGGTTATTCAGAGGACATGGAATATGGAGCACGGACAGAGAACAAAGAACAGAGACAATTTCCTCCAGCACGTTGAGTAAAATGAGGAAAAAGAATGCCAAGAAAAAGGGCACTGGGTGGAACAGGAGCGTTAACCACCAGTATTTCCAAGTGAAGCTCAATTGGTCCACACTATACGGAGGGCAAGCGCTACCCAGGACAGGGACAGTCTATGTCCAGTGAACCTAAAATGGTGGTTGAAAGACTCCTTTTTCCGGCACTTTTTAATCTGTGGGACAGACAGGTTTAATGGTCATTCTGCGGTACAGGACAGATTATAGTTAATGTCAGTTCAACTAAAATGGTGGTTCAAAGACTCCTTTTACCGGCACTTTTTAATTTAGGGGTCAGCCAGGTATAATGGTCATACTGCGGTCCATGACAGGTATAGTCAATGTCCAGTGAAACTAAAATGGTGGTTCAAAGACTCCTTTTCCCAGCACTTTTTAATCTGTTGGTCAGACAGGTTTAATGGTCACACTGCGGTACAGGACAGATATAGTTAATGTCCAGTTCAACTAAAATGGTGGTTCAAAGACTTCTTTTTGCGGCACTTTTTAATCTGGGGTCATGCAGGTTTGGGGCTCATGCTGCGTTCCAGGACAGGGATATTTAATGTCCAGTTCAAGTAAAATGATGGTTCAAATCATACTGCCTTCTGGCACTTTTTAATTTGTGGGTCATGCAGGTTTAAGGGTCATGCTGTGGGGCAAGACAGTGAATGGTCTGTGATTTTTTTTCTGTGGCTTTTATAACCTAAGTGTGTTGCCTAAGATGTAGCACGTATCCATTTGACTTTTGTGGCTGTTAATTCCAGCTTCTCCAGCCCTGTTTGAGTGTAAGAATGAAAGGTGTTGTTCCTCTCCCATAGATTTAATGGTCATCGGCGATAATCTATTATGGGACTATCGGATATCTTATTGATAATTGCTGATATCAACTATCGACCCGATGACGATAGTCAACGTAATCGCTCATCACTAATTATATTCAAATTTTTCTATTTTTAAAATTTTATTTTATTTGTAACATGGAAAAGAGGTAGGGGAGGTTTAGAGCTTTTAATATTTTTGTTTTATATATTTTGAAAAAAACATTTTTAACTTGCCAAATTTCATACATGTGGCCCTAAAAGTCTGCACCTGCCATGTATGGAGTGAGTTCAGCTCATGATCCAGCTCCAACATCTTTGTGGTCCTTTCCGGACAGGCATGAGGTGATGCCCTAGGTGGTCCCCTTAGGCCATGTTCACACGGCTTATTTGGGCACGTATTTCAGCCCGTAATTTGAGGCGTACTGCGCGAATTACGGGCTGAAGTCCGTCCCAGTCATTACGGTAATCCACAGTTCTCATAGAGAACTATGGATTACGTCTCCTCTCCCCACTCGTGAAATACGGCCAGCGGGGAGAAAGTGACATGTCAATTATTCACGGCGTATACGTGCCGTGGATAATGAATGTCTATGGGGCCGGCGAGCTGCCGCCCCCCTCCCCCCCCGCCCGCCGCCGAGCATACGGCGTAATTGCGGTCGAAATCCGTCCCGCAATTACGCCGTGAATCAGACGTGTGAACTTGGCCTTACTGTTGCCAATGTCTGTTCCCTGGTGACTACTCCAACAGGAGCCACAAGGACACATACAGCAATCAGTTCTATTCAAAAATCCTACACATACAGCAGTTAAGACATCAGTTTCTTGGACTCGCGAGAGTATGCCTTGAGGTAAAAGAGTTAATGAAAAACTAAACTGACTTTTAATGACAAGGCGGATTTCTCCAGTTTGTCTAGACACCATAAACCATGAACTGTTCATGACATTGATCATTGTTGATCAAGCTATTTTTATCCAGTGACCTATAAACGTGAAATCTAGACACGTCTCATCTTTATATGCGTGGGGTTTTTTCAGTATGGAAGGAGAAATAAGCTGCTAACAGACCTCAGTGTTATCAGCTTGTGGGAAGAAACCATAAGGACATTTTGGAATCCAACATGTCTGATCCTTCTTTATCTTGGCATGAGAGAGTGAGGCCACCACCATACACAGATATAGCAAACTAAACATTACAGATAACACACCTTGATATCATAGTATTTTACTGTTTTTCAATGGCTTTTGGTTAGAGACAAGAGCAGATAACAGGAAAAGTCGTAATTTCGTGGTCAAGTTGAACTTTGCTATACCAGTGCAAGACAAAGTCAAATGAGTATCTTCTGACGATGGCCAGCTTTAAAGGAGTTTTCTTACCACAATGATTAGCTTTTAACATGTAGTGAAAGGAAGACTATTACCAAATACATCATTGTCTTGATTTTTCGTTGATCAGAAGTTAAAGAAGATTTTATCTCATAGAGTACACAAGTTTGTCTTGGTTACTGACCACTTCACTTACCGCGGGGCTGCGCCAAAAATCTTGGCGTCTTTTCAGCCTGAAAACTGGCGCACCTTCTCCCCTATATTTTTAATCAGGCGCACTCCAATATCAGGCGCATTACCACCATCACATGGCACAAGACTACATGTCTTACAGGGGTTTTATCATCTTATACACTGATTGCATATTGATAGGATATGCCATCAATGTGAGAGAGGTGCAGGGTCCACTGTTGTCACATGCACCTAACTTCAGAATGGGCCCCTGAAATTCCTGGCTTAGAGAGGAGAAGTGGTCATGCTTGCATGGTCACTCTCTATAATGGGAGCTCAAAGTACAGTGGAATGCAACTGTTCAGCTATACTCAGTACTCCCATTGAAATGAATGGAGAGTAAGCATACAAGCGGAGCCACTTCTCCTCTCTAAGTGGGGCTCTGTTCTTGAGAGAGGTGGGACACCGATTTTACCTTAAAGGCATATCCTGTCGAAATATCATCAATGTATAAAACTCTTTTAATATTGTGATGACAACAGAAAGCAGAGGGGAATTTGCTGACTGACAGTTTTAAAACAGTTCTAAAAAGTGTCCCACATCTGGGACTCACACCTATCTCGAGAATGAACCTCCAAAATTCTTGGCTAAGAGCGGAGAAGTGACCATGCTTGAACCGTCACTCCCCATTTGTATGGGAGTTCCAGGTACAATCGAGAGATTGCATTCAGCTGTTCTTGAAACACCTATTGAATGATTGGAGAGTATCTGCGCAAGCACAGTCATTTCTCCACTTTGGCCAAAAGTTTTAAAGGCCTTTTTTTTGGAACAGATGTGAGGCCGAAAGGTGGAACTCGCCCCATCCTGACATTGAAGCTTTATATGCCTTCAGATAACTAAAAATCATCCTATACACTGAGGGTATCTTGATAACATATGCTTTAAATGTGAGATCGGTGTGGGTCCAACTCTGGGACTCTCTGCTATCTTGAGTACGGACATTCAAAACTCTTGGCCTAGGGTGTAGAGGTGTCATTCTTTGCTCTCTCAATGGAAGCTCCCAGTACAGTAAAATAATTGCATTCAACTGTACTTGGAATTCCCATTGGATGATTGGAGAGTAACTACACAAGCATGACCATTTCTCCACTCTAGGTCGAAAATTTTCATGTTTTGTAATAGATGCAAGTCCAGGAGTTGGATCCTGCAACATTCTGACAATGAAGGCATATCCTATTGACATCTCATCAATAAATGAGATGATAAAACCCTTTTATTGTTGTGGTTAGAGATGGGCGAATTTCCCGAAATTCGGTCCGTTCACTTTGCCGGATTTCTCGGCAAAAAATAACCTAGTTCCGAATTACTTCGGGACGAATCACGTTAAAAAACAGCTATTTCCAGGCTGCACAGAGCCTGCAAGGTGCTGTAGAACGTTGTGCCATGATTAAATATGCAGAGGGAGCTTGGTTTGGTCTTCATACAATGTGTTTTAGTATGACACGCAGATGACTGTCGCCGCTCTTAGAATCACTTCACTATAAAATTCCCTGGGCACTTAAGAGGGCAAAACGGACCAAAAAACTGAAGGGGAAATGTAGTATGATAAAGTCAAGGCAGCGAAAGCTGGAAAAAAACAAGCTGAGGGCTCAGGTGGCAACATCAGTGACAGAGTGTGGAGGTGACGGCGACAGCAGCAGTAGCAGCATGAGGTCAGACAGTGGCACAATGATATTCTGGAGGTGGCAAAAACAGGAGTAGGCCACAGAGTGGCACAATGACACAGTGTCTAGGTCACGGCATCAGCCACAGCAGCAGCATGAGGTCAGACAGTGGCACAATGATAGTGTGTAGGTCACGGCAGCAGCCACAGCAGCAGCATGAGGTCAGACAGTGGCACAATGACAGAGTGTGTAGGTCACAACATCAGCCACAGCAGCAGCAAGAGGTCAGACAGTGGCACAATGGCAGAGTGTGTAGGTCACGGCATCAGCCGCAGCAGCAGCATGAGGTCAGACCGTGGCACAATGACACAGTGTGCAGGTCACGGCAGCAGCAGCATGAGGTCAGACAGTGGCACAATGACATTCTGGAGGTGGCAAAAATAGGAGTAGGTCACAGAGTTTGACAATGACACAGTGTGGAGGTCAGGGCAGCAGCCACAGCAGCAGCATGAGGTCAGACAGGGCCCTGACATTTGGAGGTGGCAAAAAAAAGGAAAAAGGCCACAGGTGGGGCAATGACACAGTGTGGAGTTCAGGCAGCAGCACAGCAGCAGCATGAGGCAGACATGGACAATGACACAGTGTGTGGAAGGGGCAGCCAAACAGCAGCTGAGGGGCAGACAGTGGCACAATGACAAATTGGAGGTGGCAAAAAAAGGGTAGGCCACAGATGGGACAATGACCGTGGTAGGTCACGGCGCGCCACAGCAGAAACATGAGGACAGACGTGGCACAAAGGCATTCTGGGGGTGGCAAAAAAAAGAAGGGCCCCGGTGGGAAATGCATGTGGGGTCACAGCAGCAGCCACACAGCAGCATGAGGTAGACAGTGGCACAAGACATTCTGGAGGTGGCAAAAAAACAGAGTAGGCCACAGAGTGGGACAATGACACAGTGTGGAGGACGGCAGAGCCACAGAGCAGCATGAGGTCAGCAGTGGACAATGACATTCTGGAGGTGGCAAAAAAAGGGGTAGGCCACAGAGTGGGACAATGACATAGTGTGGAGGTCACGGCAGCAGCCACAGCAGCAGCATGAGGTCAGACAGTGGCACAATGACAGAGTGTGTAGGTCACGGAATCAGCCACAGCAGCAGCATGAGGTCAGACAGTGGCACAATGACACAGTGTGTAGGTCACGTCAGCAGCCACAGCAGCAGCATGAGGTCAGACAGTGGCACAATGACATTCTGGAGGTGGCAAAAAACAGGAATTAGGCCACAGAGTGGCACAATGGCAGAGTGTGTAGGTCACGGGCTTCAGCCACAGCAGCAGCATGAGGTCAGACAGTGGCACAATGACACAGTGTGCAGGTATGGCAGCAGCAGCATGAGGTCAGACAGTGGCACAATGACATTCTGGAGGTGGCAAAAACAGGAGTAGGCCACAGAGTTGGACAATGACACAGTGTGGAGGTCACGGCAGCAGCCACAGCAGCAGCATGAGGTCAGACAGTGGCACAATGACATTCTGGAGGTGGCAAAAACAGGAGTAGGCCACAGAGTGGGACAATGACACAGTGTGGAGTTCACGGCAGCAGCCACAGCAGCAGCATGAGGTCAGACAGTGGCACAATGACATTCTGGAGGTGGCAAAAACAGGAGTAGGCCACAGAGTGGGACAATGACACAGTGTGGAGGTCATGGCAGCAGCCAAAAGCAACAGCATGAGGTCAGACAGTGGCACAATGACATTCTGGAGGTGGCAAAAACAGGAATAGGCCACAGAGTGGGACAATGACACAGTGTGGAGGTCACGGCAGCAGCCACAGCAGCAGCATGAGGTCAGACAGTGGCACAATGACAGAGTGTGGAGGTGGGTGGCAATACCAGTCCCTGGTAAAGATGGTTGGTGGCAGATAGAGAAAATCTCAGCAGATGTGTGGCATCAGGTGGGTGGCGGCAATAGAATAGTGGCTGAGGCAGGTAGTTTGAACCCAGACTCATTTCTCACAGTTTGGGTGAGGCGTCATGGCTGATGTAGTATGACGCCTAAGGCATTGGTGTGTGGAAATCCTGGCCGATCCACGCCTGATTCATCTTGACAAAGGTCAGTCGTTCCACATTTCCCGTGGACAAGCGGGTTCTCCCTGGGGTAACGATGGCCCCCGCCGCACTGAACACCCGCTCTAATGCCACACTACTGGACGGGCAGGACAGCTTCTCCACTGCAAACTCGGATAGTTGTGGCCACACATCCAGTTTGGCTGCCCAGTAGTCCAGCAGATCTTCTAACTGGGGTGGCAGAGTGCTTTCCAAGTAGGCCACCACCTGTTGGTTCAGGGTCTGCTCCAGGTCGTGCTGCTGCTGGCGACTGCCCTCCTCATTAGGCGGGTGAAGGAAGCTGCTCATCAGTGACTCCAGACTTAGGTTGCTGCTGATGGAGCTGATTACTGCTCGACCCCCCACCTTCCCCGGTAGCCGCGGCAAGTAGTATGTGAGCGCTGAAGAACCCCCAGGTCAGACCTGTCAGGGAGGGACGGTGCCGCAATAGGCAGCGGCCAATGACTACAGAGGATTTCCCTATAGTATTTGAGTTTGTCCTCCCTCTCAATAGCTGGGAAAAAGGCTCCATTTTGGACCGGTAGCGCGGGTCAATAGGGTGGAGAGCCAGAAGTCATCCCTCTGCCGGATGCTGACTATTCGGCTGTCACTAGCCAGGCAAATCAGCATGCTGCGGGCCATCTGCACAAGTGACTCCGAGGGGCTCCCTGCCTCCAGCTCCACTGTATACTGCCACGGTGCTTGCGGGTCATCTGCCTCGTCTTCTCATCTCCATTCTACCTCCTCCAGCTGCTCCTGCTCTTCCTCTCTTGTCACCTGGGTAGAAATCCATCATATCACCAGACAATGCTGCTGCTCCAATGACCTCCTCCTCTTCCTCCTCCATTTCAGTCCCCACCGGACTCATGTGGCCGCGAGACGTAGTCACCACGTCTCCAGTCCCCTGCCCAGACAGATTTTTCAGCATCTGTTCCAGGACATTAAGCAGTGGAATGACGTTATTCATCCCGTAGTCCTGGCGACTGACAAATAACGTGGCCTCCTCAAATGGCCTCAACAAATGGCAGGTGTCACGCATGAGCTGCCACTGGCTGACATCAAAGTTACAAAGGGGAGTACTCCTGTCTGCCTGGAACATCAAAGAATCGTTAATGGCCTTTCTCTGTTCAAACATAGGGTCCAAACAGTGCAGACGGGAATTCCAAGGGGGGAAAACATCGCAGATCAGAGTGCGTTGGGGGAGGCGGTGCTGCCGCTGCAACTCGAGGAGGATGTTCCTGGCTTTGTAGGAATGGATGAAGTGCATGCACAGTTTCATGGCCATTTTCAGAATCTTCTGAAGATCGGTGGAAGACTTCAGGAACCTTTTCACATCCAGATTGAACACATGCGCCAGGCAGGGCGCATTGACCATCCCTCCTCGGTGCAGCGCGGACACCATGTTCCCCCCATTGTCCGTCACCATGGTTCCGATTTGCAGTTGGTGCGGAGAAAGCCACACATCGATTTCTTGCTGCATGACGCGGAGCAGTTCCTCCCCTGTGTGACTTCGTTCACCGAGGCAAGCCAGGTGTAGAACTGCGTGGCACCGCTTTGCCCTACACATGTGGTATGATGGAGCAGTACTTGTGGAGGCTGAGATGGTCTCCTGTCCAAGTTGTTGGTGTGCCTGGGCCGGAAGCACATTCACCCAGTGGGCCGTAAAGGACATGTACTGGCCCTGACCGTAGTTACAGCTCCAGAAGTCCGCGCTGCCGTGCACCTTGGAACAAACCGATAAGCTCAAGGACTGGCCCACCTTCTGTCAAAGAGAAACAGCTCCCTTCTGCAGAGGTGGTGGAGCCTTGACTGGCTGCAATGGCATGCGTACCACTGGGCGCTGCTGCTGCTGCGGCGGCATGATGGACCACCACATCTGAGCCACGTTTCTCCCAGGCCACCGGATGGTGACGCTGCATGTGATGACGCAGGGCCATGGTGCCAACGTTAGCTCCCTGGCCACGCTTCACTTTCTGCCCACAGATTCTACATATACCCATATTCGGTTCCTCTGGTGTCTAAGCAAAGAACTGCCACACCGCCGAGTAGCTGATTTTACCGCCAACGCTCCGCACTGAGTGACTAATACCGCCGCTGCCTCGCTGAGCCTCTGTGCCACTACTTTCTTGGACCTGCGAAGCGGGTTTTTTACCCCGTGGCCGCTTGGCTCCCGAACTCACACTGCTGCTATCCTGCTGACTCACGGCCACACGACCCACTTGCTGGCTGCGCCACTGCCTGACGCGCAAGCTGGCCCTCTTCTCCTGACGATGATGAAGCCCTTGCCTCACCCGGCTCCCAAGTGCGGTCGGCTACATCATCATCTATTTGTGTTTCATCGTCACTGCTGTCCTCATCACCGGTCTTGGCTGTTGTGAGGCTGACCCCTCACAACATGACCTCCCATGCCACTCTCAACATCTATACTTTGCAGCCTACTGCAAGAAGCAGGGGATATTGGCCCCATTTCTTTGCTGCCAAGTAGCTGCTGACTGCCCTC
Organism: Phyllomedusa bahiana; assembly: GCA_025379985.1. Taxonomy (NCBI): domain Eukaryota; kingdom Metazoa; phylum Chordata; class Amphibia; order Anura; family Hylidae; genus Phyllomedusa; species Phyllomedusa bahiana. The sequence goes on from JAODAL010018274.1 coordinate 11,087, forward strand.
CTCAAATTGTTCATCCTCGCTATATAGTGGCGCTGAGCCCAGACCACATAGTAGATCTCTGGCTGAGGGAACCGGATGGGACAGAGGCGGGTTGAGGACAGGTGAGGGCCGTTGACCCGCTCCCGGGCCATGCCAACTAAGGGTTGTGTCTGACGTTCCCACCGACTCTTGTCTGGGGTTGTCAGATGTCATCTGGGAGGAAGTGGATGACCTAGTCAACCAATCAGGAACCCTTGGGTTGCTGAACAACACACGGCCGTTAGATGACAGCGGCAGTTCTGGCTTCACCGAGTGACCACTGCTGCGACGTCCCCTTGCTGTGCTGCGACCTGGGCCTGTTCCAGGAATGTTTGTGCCACTGCCACTCGCAGGTGCAGAGCCTGCCACCTCTCTGTCTGACATACTGTTTGTTCTAAAATGTACAGACACTGTTTGATGAAGATATCTGTATATAATAAATATACACCCTGTATTTGACTCCAAATGAACCCAGTAACAAGCTTGGGTAACCCTTGGATATAAATTGTGCTCCACACATGGCCAGGAAAAATTGACTTGTATGTGCCGTTTAAAAACTCTGTGTATTTTACTGAATGTAAAGGCTTAATTAACCTTCGGATATGAATTATGCTACAGAATTTCTTCTGTGGCGGTGAAAAAGAAAGTTTCTTTTACTGAGTGCAACTGCAGAAAAATACTTAGTTAACCCTTGGATGTAAATTGCGCCAAAGAATTGAGCCACCACAAACTACTAGCTTTGTAGCGTGTTACAATGCCGTGTTTTTTACGCTACACAACAAGAGATAAAATTGTAATTAACCTTTGCTTGTGAATTAGGCTACAGGAAAAATGTATATATTTTGGCGGTGAAAATGACGGTTTCTTGGAGTCACCACAGCTGAAAAACAACGCTTAATTAACCCCCGGATGTAAATTGCGGCAAAGAATTGAGCCACCACAAACTACTAGCTTTGTAGCATGTTACAATGCCGTGTTTTTTACACCACACAACAAGAGATAAAATTGTAATTAACCTTTGCTTGTTAATTAGTATACATGAAAAATTTATATATTTTGGCGGTGAAAATGACGGTTTCTTGGAGTCACCACAGCTGAAAAACAACGCTTAATTAACCCCTGGATGTAAATTGTGCCTAAGATTTGAGCCACCACAAACTACTAGCTTTGAAGCGTGTTACAATGCAGGGTTTTTTACGCCACACAACAAGAGATAAAATTGTAATTAACCTTTGCTTGTGAATTAGGCTACAGGAAAAATGTATATATTTTGGCGGTGAAAATGACGGTTTCTTGGAACCACAGCTGAAAACAACGCTTAATTAACCCCTGAATGTAAATTGCGCCAAAGAATTGAGCCACCACAAACTTGTATCTTTGTAGCTTGTTACAATGCTTTGTTTTTTACGCCACACAACAAGCTATAAAATTGTAATTACCCTTTACTTGTGAATTAGGCTACAGGAAAAATCTATATATTTTGGAGGTGAAAATGGCGGTTTCTTGGAGTCACCACAGCTGAAAAACAACGCTTAATTAACCCCTGGATGTAAATTGTGCCAAAGATTTGAGCAGCCAAAAATGAAGTGGTATTGTAAAAATGCTGTTTCTTTAAATGAATACAACAGGAACTGGCTTAGATCCCCCTTGGATATTCAATGTGCTGTGAGCAGATAGGATTTAAAATGTATATGCAGCTGCAGTGGACGCACACTGGACTTCAGATCCAAAGAATTGAGCCCCACAAAATAGTAGCTTTGTAGCGTGTTACAATTGTGTGTTTTCTACGCCACACAACAAGAGATACAGTTGTAATTAACCTTTGCATGTGAAGTAGGCTACAGTAAAAAATAAAATATATTGACGTTGAAAAAGACGGTTTTTGGGGTCAGCACACCAGCAATACAATTGCTTAATTAACCCCTGGATGTAAATTGCTTTAATAAATTGAGCAGCCAAAAATGAAGTGGTATTTGTATTGTAAAAACGTTTGTTTCTTTAAATGAATACAACAGGAACTGGCTTAGATCCCACTTGGATATTGAATATATATGCAGCGCAGTGGACGCCACACGGATTTCAGATTCAATACCCCAAAAAAATTAGAAAAAGAACATTAAGAGAACAGTCTCTGAGACAAGCTGAGAACCCCACAGAAATCGCTATATAAAAATCAATTCTTCCAGTAAGAGCTATCAGCCGCGGCAGCACATTCCCTGATGACACAGTGAGAGTAAGTGGTGAGCTCCCGGCGTCGCGCCCGGACTTATTTATGCGGTGACGACACAGAATCCCGCCGGTCCCCTGATTGGCTTAAACTTTGCACATGTCATGCAGGCTATTGCCCTTCTTCCCTCCCAGAGTGCTTTGGCCCCATTTAGCGCCATGTGCTTGCAGCCATTTTTTCAATACAAAAGCACAACTTCGTTCACCCGAAATACCCCAAACTTCGACTTCGTTCAGAACCGAAGTTTTCCTGAAATTCGAAACGAAGTCCACTTCGTTAGAATCAATTCGCCCATCTCTAGTTGTGGTATCAACAGAAAACAGTGGCCAACTTAGAATTTAGATGAAAAAAAGTCCAAAAAAAATTTTGACTATGTTCAACCAGTGAAACATGAGTTTTAGTGTGGAAAATAATTTATCAATTATTTTTTAGATAAAAACAAAAATAAAAATAGTATTAAATCTATACTAACATTGTGGCCTTAAGAAACACGAAAATATATATATATTTTTTTCAAAATAATAGAACCACTATGGGCTCAATGTGAGCAATTCAAGCTAGAATATCAACCGAAACCTATAAGATTGGAACCTTTTCTACTGTCTGGTTAACTGTAATTGCCTACACAGTCTGCAGAGAGCACAAAACAGTAAAAACTTTCCAGAGCACTCCTCATTTTGAGGAAACCACACCTCTCCTAGACAAGACTATTCTGTGATAGATTTTATATTTCTTGAGGACCACCCCTCTAGAAAACCACTGAAGGGTTTGGATGGTCATCTCAAAGAGGTTTTCATCATAAGATGATCATCCTAGTTAAAATGAATGGCCATTCAGTTTAGGTTAATATAAAAGTGGGAATAGATCCTCCTTAGCAATATTTTTCCATGTTTACCAACCTACCTGTTTTCTGTAGAGACAAGAAAATAATACAGGTAAAAATAATCCATTTATTGCAATTCAAGTCAATCTTCTTCCAATCGGGACCCAATAATCCACGTAAAATATCCATCATAATTAGAGGAAAGGTCTAAAGTATCACTCTCTCTTCTTCCAACCCAGAGGAACAAATACCCTTTAACTAATTGAAGTCATGCTTCTATGGCAGAGAGAAGCAGGTGGCCTCACCGTTGTCATACACTTTTGCAGGGTCTTTTTTCTCTGCCATATAACGCATGGAATGAAGTGAGAGCCTGGGGCTGGTTGCTTGAAGGCTTCACACTGTATAAACATGTTGAAACATAGGAAACAATATAAATCACTACTTAGACTTCAAAGTTTCTTACATTCTAGCTTTTAAAACATGAGATGGACTCAAAAGATAGTAGTAGTAGTAATAGTAGTGGTATATTATTGTTTACAATAGTTGTTGCAATTGCTGGTGAATACCTTATCTATGCATAGCATGGCATCTACAAGCAAGAGGTTCTGCAGCAGCTAACAACCAAATTATACTTCTTGGCTTCCATATTTAATCTTACAGAGGTAGTTACTGAAATGACTAGATGACTGAACTGCAAACCTTTAAAGGTACAGTATGCAGTGTTGTACTGGGGTGCCTTGAGCTCACAGGTGGAGTTGATGCTAGGGGCCAACCAGTTGAGCTGTTTCTGGGCCCACTGGGTGAGTTTATTTTAGGGGATCACACAACAGCTACTGTAAATGACTGAACATGCCGCCTATATTCTGCCGCCTGCTTTTTGACTCTCTTTCTCTGCTTTTTTGCCTCTTCCAAGGATGTTTATGCAGTTAAAAAACAGCTCCAGGTCTGCCATGCCCTGTGGTCCACCAAGGGTTTCTCCTATTCCCCTGTGGGCCAATGCAAGCCTGACAGTATGAATTTATACATCCCTTGTTCTCATAACATAAGCATTAGTCCCAAGCTTGGTAACAATCAGGGGTGGACAGAACACTCTCATATTGGGGCAAAACCCTGGGATGTAGGGTCAGAAGAGGTCAAGACTCCCTTAGCCAAATTCCACGTGTAAAGTGACCGATGGATTTAGTGGTTGGTAAAAGGCATATAAGATGGTAGCCACTCACTGTTATCTCACAGATGTTTTTTTCTTTGTTGAAAATGAATGATTATCAAAAAGAGCATGAGAAGCTCGATGGTTGCAGACACTGCAAGAGGTATAATACACTTGGTGGTTGCAGCTCACACTTGGTGGGTTAATTCTCTCAAATAGTTTTATAACATTAACAAAGACTCTAACCCCTTAATGATCACCTGCCGTCTTTTGGTGGCAGGAATTTCAGGTTGTTCGTTGCAGACATCGGGGTTTGCAGTGCCTGGCGCCGCAGCTGCGCTGGGAATGGAGCTGTACTTCACAGCTCTGTCCAGAGCACTCTGTTCCCCTTCACTGAGCCCTTTGATTGCCGCGCTCATTGACTAAGTAAAAAAAGGGGGCTTTCCCCTGCTCGCGGGTGATCGAACCCCGGGAACCGACGGGCCCGAGGAACGGCGCCAGTCACCTGGGGCCCTAGAGTCCCCCCGGACGTTTGTGTAACAAACGTGTTCAGGGACACTGGGTCCCCTGTTGCCCCTAGTCAAACAACACAGAAAATTAAAGGGCGAATCGATTCTAAGAAGGGGAATTCGTTTAGAATTTTCGGGAAACTTCGATTCTGAACGAAGTCGAAGTTTGGGGGGTATTCGGGGAACGAAGATTTTTTAATTGATAAAATGGCTCAAGCACGGGCTTACAGGGGGAAAAGAACTCGGGGAGGAAGAAAGGATACCTAAATGACATTGCAAGATGAAACCAATCAAGACCGTGGGATTCTTTGACTCCCGCACAATATAAGACGCTTCTCTTATGTTCAAATTTTTATTTTGTGGGTTTGGAATTTGAAGTCCATGTGTGCCAATTCAGCTCATATACATTTTAATGCACTGTTCATTTTTGGAGCACATTGAATACCAAGGTTATCAACCCTTTTTTTGCTGTTGTATTCGTTAAAAAAACAGCTTTTTTTTACAATCCACATACCTTTAATTTTTGGGCTCTCTTTTTTTGCGCAATTTATACCCAAAGGGGTTAATTAAGCGTGTTTTTTGCTTTTAAAAATAGTAAAATATACATGTTTTTAAAGCCAAAAAAAAATTTTTTCCTGTAGCATAATTTATACCTGAAGTTTAAATTAACCCTTTTGTCTTTTATATTCATAAAATACAGTGTTTTTAACGAAACATACAAAAAAAAATTTTTTCCGGCCATTTGTGCAATTTAAACCCAAGGGTTCCCCCAAGCTTGTTACGGGTTCATTTTGGAGTAAAATACGGGTGGGTATTTATCAAACAAAACTTCATTAAACAGATTTCTGAAAATTTTTTTGAACAAACGTATGCAGACAGAGAGGTGGCAGGTTCTTCACCTGCAGGGGCAGGGGCACAAATGTTTGGAGCAGGCACGGGTCACGCACAGTGGGGGAACGTCGCAGCGGGGCACTGGGGAGGCCGAACCGGTGTCTTTAACGCCGTTGTTTGTTCAGAAACCCGGGGGTTTTCTTGTTTGGGTTTGATAGGTCAAAAACTTCACCTAGAGCATTGACAACCACGGGGGGTTTTACGATACAAATTTGTTGGCATGGCCGGGGGAACAATCGGGGGCCATCACCTGCCTCATCCCCCCTGCCCTTTTGGGTCCCTCAGCCAAAAATAGTAGTGGTCTGGGCTCAGCGCCAAAAATACAGTGAGGACGAACAATTTAGGAAAGTCGCAGCTATTTGCAATAAGAGGTGGGGCAGACCCCCCCCTTGCAGTATTATGTGGAGAGGACATGGGGGGTTTTTTTTGGCGAGCGAAGCCTCTCTACCAAGACGTTGAGGGACAGAGTGACGATAAAACACCTGAATATAAACATGGGGTTTTGAATCCATTTTCTGTTTTACCCATTTGTTCAAATGCAGGTATGGAACAAAACTAAAGGGGAACCATAACTACGGGGAATGTTTTAATCTTTTTTGCATTCTGTGCCTTTTTTGATTAAATTTTCAGAAAAAAATTTTTGTAAGGAAGAAAAAAAGAAGAAAAAGCAAATGCGAAAAACTGGCTTTGGATGAACGTTTTTCATAGAAAAAGGGAAAATCCATGCCAAAACAAAAAAAACAAAAAAAACCAAGTCCTTCTGGGGCCCCCCCCTGTTACCGGGGAAAAAAATTACATCCACACAGATTTCAAGGGTTTAAGAAGAAATTTGATAAACTTTTCATTTCTTCAAACAGATAACACAGGTGATAAAGGAAAAAAATTTGCTAAACTTACCCAGGGTCCGATTTGAAAGTGGGGAAATTCTTTTAGCGCATTTGAAAGGGAAAAGGCTCCTCAACAACCGCCTCCAAACTATAAAATATATAATCTAATAATAATTTTTTTAGAGCCTATAGACATTTTCCCTTTCACCACATCGTCATATCCTTAGACCTCTTCCTCCGCCCCTTGACCACAACCTTGGGCCGTGTCCTACTTTACATTGTCCTCGACTCTGAGTTTGCCTTTCGATTTTTTACCTCATTCACCTTTGGGTGCCACCCAAGCAAGTCAGTCAGGGGTAGCACCCGGTAAAACCCCCCGCCGCACAAATCCATCCCAAAATTTCTCTGGTAAAACCGGGGCCTACTTAGACCCCGCTCCCTGGCGGGCTATTGCCATCGTTGCGGTGGTCCTTGGGTCCCTACCGCTGTCCGTGACAACATAAGCATGGAAAGCATTTTTCATCCCCTAGGCCGGCAACGACAAATCGCTGCTGCAACAAGGACCCGAGAAACGGCAGGTTTTCACGCTAGCTGAATGTCCGCATTAAAATTTCAAGGGTGTCTCCTGTCCGCTTTGGGTCATCAATAAACCATTAAGCTTTCTCTGTTATAGAGTCGTTCCAAAAAGGAGGCTGGAATTCCCCTTTGGAAAGTCACTATCAAATATGTTGGGGGAGGCCGGTCTCCCGCAGCTTAAGGAGGGGGGGTTGGTGTTGAACACGAAGGGATGCAAAGTTTCCTGGCCCTTTTTAGAATGTTTTGCAGATAGGTGAAGACCTGAACACCTGAGGCATTTTCCCCCGGTGTGCTTCGTTCGCCCGGGGAATCACCTGTCCACTTGGTCACAAAATGTTTAAAGGCCTTCTCTGTTTAATAAATTTTCCCCCTGTTAAATTTTTTTATTTCTTTCATCAATTTCCCCCCTTTTAATAATTTCCCCCAATATTTTTTCCTGTTCACAATTTCCCCGTTTAAAATATTTTTTCCTGTTTTCAAATTTTCCCCCTTTTACAGTTCCTGTCTGCCCGTGCCCGACCTTCTGCTATACCTGACCTCGAATCTCCGCCGCCTCCCGACCTGTTGGCTTTACCCTTTTCTACGAGTTTCGTCTTCGATTCGTACCTCCCCGCGCCCGGCTGCCCAGAAGCATCCGCCAGGGGGAGCGACCTGGTAGGACTCCCCCCGCAGAAAAAAGTCCTCCTGCCTTTCGGGGGGCTTGGTGGGAAACCCCGGATCTATGAGACCCCGCTCCCTGGCGTGGCCCCTACCCCCTTGCGGTGGTCAGAGGAGCCACTACCCGGGTTACAATGGCTGAAATGAATGGCCAGTTTCCCGGCCAGTTCTTTTAATGGGGCAAGTCCACCACTTGAAAGGGGGGGACTGCAGACCACCAACTTTGGGCAGGGGCACTGTCAGCCTGCACTTAGGGGTGGCTAGATGCATCGCTGCTTTGGGAATCATCTCGTTGAACGACCTCACCTGAGGCCGGGAGCGGGGTATCGACCAGTAGTGATGTAATAGACAGGGTTTGTCTTCGGCAGAGGTGGTGAACCTTTACTGCCTGAAATGGGGGGCATCCATGGGTGCAGCGTTGGGACAGGGGGACCCCCACATCGAAAAAACCCTATGGTGACACGCATGATATTATGCAGGGCCAACGTTAGGTCCCGGTACGCTTTTTCTTTCTGCCCACATATTCTTTTATACCTCACCGGCCACTTTATTAGGGACCCTGTCCAACTGCTCGTTTAAAACTTTAAATTTTCTAATCGCCAATCACATGGGAGCAACTCATGCATTTAGGCAGTAGCATGTCAAGACAATCCCTGCATTCAAACCGAGCATCAGTAGGGGAAAAAAGGTGATTTGAGTGCCTTTGAATGGCTGGTTTTTGGTGCCGAAGGGCGGTTTAGTAATTTAGAAACTGCTGATCTCCTGGGATTTCAGCACAAACCACCTAGGTTTTCAGGAAGGTCCGAAAAAAAAAAACATCCATGAGCGGCAGTCCGTGGGGGGAAAGCCTTTTGATGCCCGAGTCAAAGGAGAAAGGGAGTGGTTGGGGATAAAAGGCGACAGGAGTCAAATGGGCCCCCTTTTACAACCAAGGAGGCAAAAGCATCCTGAACCCAGTACGGCGAAATTTTAGGCAGATGGGCACACACAAAGACCACACCGGGGGCCCTCCTTTCAGTTAAAACAGGGAAAATGAGGCCCAAATTTTCCCCAAGCTCACGAAATTGGGCAGTAGAAGATTGGAAAAAAAGTTGCCTGGCTGATGAGCCGATTTCTGCTGCACATTCGGATGGTAGGGTCAAAAAAAGGCGTCAACAACGAAAGCTGGGTCCCTCCGTTGATCAACGGGTTAGGGGGGTGGTGGTGTCATGGGGTGGGGAATATTTTCTTGGGACTCTTTGGGCCCCTTGGTACCAATTGAGCATCTTTTGCAAGCCAAGCCTACCTGAGTATTGTTGCTGACCATGTCCATCCTTTATAACCAAATGTACCCAACATCTGATGGCTACTTTCAGCAGGATAATGCGCCATGTCATAAAGCTGGAATCATCTCAGACTGGTTTCTTGAAATGACAATGGTTCACTGTACCAAATGGCCTCCACAGTCACCAGATCTCAATCCAGAGGGTCCAACCCGTTACTAGCATGGTGTACCTAATAAAGTGGCCGGTGAGTGTATAGTTATGTTCGCATCATCTGGTGTCTCATCAAAAAACTGGCAAACCACCGAGTAGGTGATTTTACCACCAAAGTTCCACACTGACTGACTGTTACCGCCGCTGACTAGTGTTGAGCGATTGCGTTGGCTATCGAGATAAAGCGATAGTCGATAGTCGGCCGCTATCGATAAGGTTTTTCGATAGTGAGCATCGATTATGAGCGATTACCATTAAAGTCTATGGGAGAGCAACAACACCTTCATTATTACACCCAAACAAGGCTGGAGAAGCTGAAATTAACATCGACAACAGTCAAATGGATACGTGCTACATCTTAGGCAACACACTTAGGTTATAAAAGTCACAGAAAAAAAGTCACAGACCATTTACTATCCCCGTCTTGTACACGTCCACCCTTAAAACCCGCATCACCCACAAATTAAAAAGTGCCAGAAGGCAGTATGATTTGAACCACATGTTTCTTGAACTGGACCCTTGAATATCCCTGTCCTGGAACGCAGCATGAGCCCCACACCTGCATGACCCCCAGATTTAAAAAGTGCCGCAAAAAGGAGTCTTTCAACCACCATTTTAGTTTCACTGGACATTGACTATACCTGTTCCGGACCGCAGTATGACCATTAAACCTGTCTGATCCCCAGATTAAAAAGTGACGGGAAAAGGAGTCTATGTCTGTATCTGTTATGTTTTCGTATAATACACGGCATATTTTTCACCTTTCAATTCACCTGTGGTGACTATAGAATTGCTGTTTAAGATTACGTGGAAAGCTGCGTCAATGAACAAAGCTGGGGGCGCAAAAGTCAAAAAACAGTATCTGTTATGTTTCGTATATACACGGGAATTTTTTGCACCTTTCAATTCACCTGTGGTTAAATAGAATTGCTGTTTTAAGATTTACGTGGATGCTGCGTCAATGAACAATGAAGGTTGAGCAAAAGTCAAAAAACACGTAACTGTTATGTTTTGGTATAATAAACGGTAAATTTTTTTCACCTTTCAATTCACCTGTGGTGAATATAGAATTGCTGTTTTTAAGATTTACGTGGATGCTGCGTCAATGAACAATGCTGTTTTGGGAAAAAACAAAAAACCCCTAACTGTTATGTTTTGGTATAATAAACGGTATTTTTTGCACCTTTCAATTCACCTGTGGTGAATATAGAATTGCTGTTTTAAGATTTACGTGGATGCTGCGTCAATGAACAATGCTGGGTGCGCAAAAGTCAAAAAACACATAACTGTTATGTTTCGTATGATACACGTATTTTTGGCAACAAACAACCGTGCTGACTACAAGATTGCTGGATTGTAATTTTAACGCAAGGTGGATATATCAACAGTCACAGGTGTATGGAAAAAATTAAAATGAACACATATCTGAATGTATACTGATAATAAAAGTGGAGTTTTGTACCTAACAAAGAGACCTGCAGTTACTAGAAATGATGTGTATCCAATAAAAGTTCAGGCTGCCCAAAAACCAGGAAATATTTAAATAGCAAACTGTTAAAAATAAAGATTTTCCCACTACAATGTCTACACTAAGTCTTGGTGAACTTTATCCAGTGTTCTTTATAGATAGAGCTTGTCTGTGTTCACCCGCGGGGCCCCCCCTGCTCCCACCACCGTGAATTTACAGGGGTTAGATGCTGTTTTAAAAATCTCTAGCTAACTACATAAAATCTTCAAATCTCTAATATAATAAAAATTGGAAGAATAAACAACTAATAGTAGAGGTTTCTCTGTGCATACATAGACTACTTTCGCTGCGCTGGTTGTCCACAGGCAGAGCGCAGGTCCTACCCCTATGAGACGCTGAGAGACACTGAGGCGAAACAGGAAACGCGTTCTATGTAAAACGAGGTCATGTGATTTTTCCACCCAATCGCAACCATACACATCCAGTCATGACGTCGCCACACATCTCACCCTGCTCAATTCTGTAATCTGATTTGCTGGCCGCCAAAATTACAGGAGCACCGAGAAAGGCGCGATCTTAATAGATGATGCTCAGATTTTAACTTTAATTATCGCATGATCTGGAAATTTTGTCACCATAAAAACCTTGCCGATTTCAACTTTGTCTATAAAAATCGCTCAACACTACCGCTGACCTGGTGAGCCCCTGTGCCACTACTTTCTGGGACCTGCAAAGTAGGTGGTCTAAATCGGGGCCGTTTGGCTCCCAACCTCGCACTGCTACCACCCTGCTGATTCCTGGCCACACTACCGACTTACAGGCTGCGCCACTGCCAGACACGCAAGCTGCCGCTCTCTTCTCCCAATGATAATGATGAAGCCCTTGTACACTGTTGGTCTGGGTCAGCTCGTAGCATCACATGGCTTTCAAAACCACCAGTATGCTGATGACACCCAACTTTACATCTCCGGTCCAGACATTAACTCTCTACTGTCCAAGATCCCAGATTGTCTTTCGTCCAAATCCTCCTCCTTCTCCTCCCGTGTCCTAAAACTTAATGTAGAGAAAACGGAATGCTTCCAGGGCCGGGACAATGGGTAGTCGAAGGTAGGCGACCGCATAGGGCGCCACTTCATCCCAGGGAGAAAAGGGGGCATGGAGTGGGCTGAATTTTCCATTTGGGGGGCACTTTATGCCTTGTTTAACTAGGGCACCTTACCTTGTCCCAGCCGTGCTTGCTTCACCCAGCTCCCAAGTGCGATCGGCTACATCGATTAGTGTTTGCCTGTCACCGCCGTCTACCTCAACGGTATCGCTGTACAAAGCCTGACCACTCACAACATAACCGCCCATTGCAGCTCTCCTCATCACTATTTGCCCGCTTCTGCAAGAAGCATCGGATGTCTTCCCCACCTCCTTGCTGCCCCCTGTCCTCAAATATTTTGTCCTCACTGTATAGTGGCGCAGAGACCACAGCACATAGTAGTTCTCTGGCTGTGGGAAGCGGACAGGACAGAGGTGGGTTGAGGACAGTGAGAGCCCGGGCCATGCCAATAGGGGTTGTTTTGTGACCCAAAACCCCCCGACTCTTGGCTGGGGTTGTCAGATGTCATCTGGGAGAAAGTGTATGACCTAGTGTGTGGTCAACACATGGCTGGTAGATGACACCGTTTGCGGTGGCCTCGCAGGGTGACTCCTGCTGTGACGTCCCCTTATTGTGCTGCGATCTATGGCGGCTCCGGTAACCTACTTCTGTGTTCTTCTGTGTACGCTATCATAGGATCTTAGCCCTCAGCTCGTTTCTTTCCAGCTGGCGCTGATGTTACTTTGTCAGGCTGCGTTCCCACTTCAGTTTTTTGGTCAGCGATTCTAAGAGCGGGGCAGTCATGTGCGTGTCATACTAAAACACAGCATTGTATGAAGATCAAACCAAGCTCCCTATGCATATTTAAGCATGGCACAATGTTCTATAGCACTCTACAGGCTCTGTGCAGCCAGGAAATAGCTGTTTTTTAACGCGATTCGTCCCAAAGTAATTCGGATCGAAACGGATTTTGTCGGAAAATTCGGCGACGTCGGCGAACCGAATTTTTGAGAAATTTGCCCATCTCTAATTAGCATATATGAATATGCTAATACATTGCTAAGTGTAAAAAAAAAAATGTAAAACAGTTATCCCTTTATGGGATTTAAAAACAAAGTAAAAAACATAAAAAGTGTATAAAATAAAGAAAATAAAAAAAAAATAATAAAAAATTATTGTGCACACATTACACACACAAAAAAACCACAAAAAATATTGTATAATTCATGGATGCATATTATATGGTCCTTGAAGAGTAAGGTCTTTTTTGTGATCGAGATATATGTGTATGGAATCGTTAGACTCAATAGGAGATATATAAGGTGTTTTGATCTATATACATGGTTATTGGTTACATCTATATTTATATGTGTCCATTGAGTAATAGTAGAGCAATAGCAATAGGGTGGTTTTTGGGTAGGTTAGGTTCCTGTAGGGGTCGTCCTTATTGGGACAGGTTCCCCTTTATCTTGATATGTAGGAATTTAATGTAGGAAGTAGGTTAAGTGTAGGGTTTTTTTAAAGGATATTTTAATGGGTTAATATTAAAAGTTATATTTTAGGTCAAGTATTTTCCAGTATTTGTGGTTATGTATATGCAGTTTAAAAGAAACTCAAGGGCCCTTTGGTCTCACAGCAGCTATTCAGGATTTCCCTTGCACATTCTTAGTTTCTGGCTCTCTCTCCATCACTGACAAACATTCCCCAGACTACATTTCCTAGCTCTTATGCTGCTGAATTTGTGCCTTCCCTCTGTTTACTCTCAAAGCAGGACTCTGCATGACATGTGCTTCACCACTCGCACTTCAGCAGTACAACCAAAACAAAAGCAGCTCGGAAAATCATCAGACAGACAGACGCAAGTGATGTGACTTGAAAAACTGGTATCCTACCTTTCTCCTGTATTTGGAATATGTGGTCACACTTTACAACTTCAGATGGGATTGGGTTGCTAAATTAGGAAAAAGGTACAGATCGAACAGCTTGGAGAATCAAACAGAAAGACACAAGTGTTGTATCTATCAATATGATGACTCTTGTTTATGTGTCAGTGTGTAACACTATATAATATGTTCACAAAAAGAAATAAGTTCATCAACGTCACAAGCAAAATTCAGATATGTTATGTCAGCAAACACCTTCAGTTGACCATTTCCTGATAAGGATTTCCAGGCAAACAGAAAATACAATCCACTGGGCTGGGCCCTCTCATCGTTACTTTTTGCTGCGGGGGGGGCCCCGTGCAGTCTGCCCCCTTTAGTGAGGGGACCCACTTTAAAGAGGGGGGTTGAAGGGGCAAGGGGGCAAATACGTTTTGATCAAAAATTTTTAAACTAAGAACCCTTTTTCATTTTTGTAAAGTTTTGCTGAAAAACTTAGTCAAAAATTTTGGGTGAGGTGTGTGGTCCCCCTCTCCCTTCCATTTTGAAAATTTCAATTTGCAAACATAATAAAAAAAGTACGCCAAGGCAAAGCAGTTCTCCTACAACCACAACATCCTCATTAAGGTATTGGCCAAAGAGGAAAAAATTTTTTTTGGGGGACAGAACATTCACCTAAACCAGTGCTGAGGCATTTCAGGCCACTGGATCGATTTTGTAAAAAACATGGTTCATTACACCTAACACTGCTACGTTTATGTGATCAAAAGGTCGTATCTGTCCCAAAATGGTACCAATAAAAACTACACTTCAGCCCACAAAGAATGCACCCCCAATCAGGTCCATAGGTTTAAGAACGGAAAAGTTAGTGGTCGCAGAAAATAACGCTGCAGCACAACTTTAAGAAATAGAGAATGTTTGCAATGTTGTAAATCACAAGAAAAACCCTACGTATTTGGTATTGCCGGAATCATGTCAACCTGTAGAATACAGGTAACACATCACTTATACTCAAAAGTGAACGCTGTAAAAACAAAACCCCCACAAACATTGTGCAACTGAGTTTTCGTTACATTTCACCCCACTAGTGAGGTCAATGGCAGCATTAAAAAGCACATCTTGTCTCACAAAAAAAATATTTCACCTATGTAGATGGAAAAAAAAAAACACCTTGGTTTGCAGAAAAAAGGAGCAATTATTATGACCAAATAAATAAGGGGTTAAACCCCAAAATTGGGGCCCAAAAAGAAAGCTAGGACTTAATGGAGTATTTTCTATCAAATCTCCCGGCTGCCTGTGCAGAGACTGTATAGACTGATATGGCTCAAGGACTCATTAGCGGGCACAAGGACTTGTCATTTTGGCAGAAGGTTTTAAATTTCCATGAATTGCCATGCTGTCCCAAAGGTAAGCTTTGTACCTGTTTTAATAATATCCCTTTTCACAGGCAACCTATTATAACAATGGACTAATTCATGAGGACCTTGCTATTGCACCTTCCCTCTTTCTCACCTTTAGGATCTCTCAAGCTTTGGGTCTGTGATTTTCCCTCTCTATTGCTTTCTTGCACTCCCTATCCCCCTAGTCTGTAAAGCTTCATATTAGACTTGATTTTACTATCACCCCTAAGGAATATTCCAATGGGGGGCACAAGAGAGATCCCTTTTTTCCCTTTTGGAGGGGAAACCCATTTCATACTTGCCAACTCTCCTGGATTGTGCAGTTGGGTCCTGCAACTGATGGTCCCCTTCTGCTTCACCGAAATAGTTGTTAAAACTTTTGGCTGCGGGGGGTTCTTGAAGAAGAGAAGTGCCGGAGTAGCATCATACAACACTGCTCTGGTGCCACTGGGCTCCGACAGCTCAACGATATAAGTCTAGTTGTGCAGTGTGAACAGTCTTTGTGGCAAGTGCACTCTGGCTAGCAGGAGGTCAGCCTGGTAAGAACTGCTTACCTGCTACCTATTCCTGGCCTGCTCCTGGCTTCTTTAGGCTCCTGCCTCCTTCCTTCCTCCTGTGGCAGGAGACAGGTTGCAGAAGTTGTCCCTATCGACCTGTCTCTTGCCCTCTGTGGCCTATCTCCTGCTTCAGGAGAAAGGAAGAAGATAAGAGGCCTGGAGACAGGCTCCCGGGAGCATCAGTTGTTCCTTGATGCCCATTTTGGATTCTCAATAAATAAATGATTATTGAAAAAATTTAAAAACATAGGATCTCCCCATTTTTCATGTCCAGCTTAGTTAAAACTGACACCTGCAGTCTGATACTATCAGAATGGAAAGATCTATGGGCATTAGCCCCTTCCTATCCTAAAAATTCCAGCTCTCAGCCACCCCAGAAACAGACTGTCACATTAGAAGGTCCACTTCTGATGGTAACCTGGCTCGTCCTAGTACCTCTAGTGCATGGGGTACTGGAGTAATAGTGAGAGGTGGTAGTGTTGGCCTTAGGGTGACAAAATTAACCACTCGCTGACACCAAGCCTGAGTCAACATATTGGACCTGCATCTATCAGACATTTCCATTAGTAACACTGGAATAAAATAGAAAAAAAAAAACAGACACAAAATGCTCAAAAAAACTTTTATTAAAATAAACACTTACCACCAATATTACTCTTTCACCACTTTATTAAAGAAATCAATCCAATGCTGGTCCGACGTAATCCAGTGAGTTCAACATAGTACAAAGTGGAAACCTATATAAAAAATAAAAACATAACAAAAAACATGACAGTACTAAACTTCTAATCTTCTGGGGTTGCAGGATATGGAGTTCAACCTAAACAATATATTTCTGGGGAATACAGACCATAGCTGCTGCACAATCTTTTTCTCAATCTGTAGTTAACAGCTCCTTTCCTAGAGCAGTCTCTGTGAACAGCAGGGAGTGGAGGCAGTCTCTGGTCCCTGCTGTTTAACCCTTTCCCGTGATCTGTGACCTCAGCATAATCACAGGGGATTCCCCGTGCCCAATTTAGTCAGGGGAATATATATTTTGTCATGGAGCCACAAAAACACAGAATTTCAGGAAAGCTAATTTTAATCCACTTTGAGAGGCCTTAAACCGCATTCAGTGGGACAAGGTCTTCAAAAATAACAGATCAGATAATAAATGGGAGATTTTATAAAACAACTTAAGCGCCCAATGTGAGAGGTACATACCTTATGGTAATAAAATGGTTAGAAACAGGATGAAATCCGGGTCATGGCACCGTTCTGTTTGTTCACTTTTTCCTACTGCCCAAGCGAACAATGTGTGTCTACTGCTTGTCTTGAAATGGACCCCTAGCATTCGCAATGCAAAAGTGAAGTTATGCTGCTAAACAGACTGAGCTAACCAGCCGGGACAATCTGCTTCATGAGCTCTGTTTGAGCCCTCAAAACCGCAAGTTATTTCTTTGCAAAGTGTGAATTTGTACTATATTGCCTATGTGATTGTTATTATAAATCTATGGTGAATTAAAAGAAGGTTTTTTACTGCTATAACATAGCTATTTTTTCACCTACCTGTTCTACGATAGAAACAGGATGAAGCCAATGCAGATCAACAAAAATGTAAAGGAGGCAAGAAATAACAAATTCAAAGCGTTTAAGCTTCTTAAACCGGAGAGCAGTGACCAGGCACTAAAAAGCTATAAGGAAAAAATATGTATTTGTAAAATAACGATAAATACAGCAAAGCTGGTGACAGAAAGGCAGATGCCAAAGAGAGTAAAACTAACCCCAAAAATATTTTTTTAACTATATAAGTAGTAAAAAGATTAAAACAGAAAATGTTGGCCCTTTGAAAAGTAGTGAGAGAGCTATTGTAGAGGGCGATGAGGAGAAACAAACCTATTAAACAGTTTTCTCTCCACTGTATTTCCTGAGGACAATGACCTTCCTGTTTATGGTGAGAGGGATAAGGTAAACTCCACCCTAAATGTTTCTTGTCTAACCCAGGAAGAAGTGCAGCTCTGCCTTAAGAAGATTAAAATAGACAAATCCCCAGGTCCTGATGGTACATACCCCCGTGTCCTAAGTGAATTAAGTAATGTCATAGACAGCCCCTGTTTTTAATATTTATGGACTGTATAGTAACGGGATATCTCCCAAATTATTGGCGCATAGCTAATGTGGTGCCAATATTCAAAAAGGGGTCAAAAAGTGATCCTGGAAACCATAGGCCGGTAAGTTTAACCTCTGTTGTAGGTAAAATGTTTGAAGGTTTTCTAAGAGATGCTTTCCTGGAGTATCTCACTGAAAATAAATGTATAACGCTGTTCGAGCTTTAGTTTATTAAGGATCAGTCCTGTCAAATTAATCTGATCAGCTTCTATGAGGAAGTTAGTCTGGATCAGGGTGAGGTATTGGATATGATATAACTAGATTTTTCTAAAGCATTTGATACGGTGCCACATAAAAGGTTGGTAAATAAAAGGAGAATGCTTGGACTGGGGGAAAATGTGTGCAAGTGGGTAAGTAACTGGCTCAGTGATAGAAAACTAAGGGTAGTAATTAACGGTACATACTCTGACTGGATCGCTGTTACTAGTGGGGTACCACAGGGCTCAGTATTGGGCCCTATCCTCTTCAACATTTTCATTAATGATCTTACACAGGGATTGCACAGTAGAATGTCGATCTTTGCAGATGATACTTAGCTCTGTAAAGTAATCAACATAATAGAGGACAATGTGTTATTACAAAGGGATCTGGAAAAGTTGGAGGCCTGGGCAGAGAAGTGGCAGATGAGGTTTAACACAGATAAATGCAAGGTTATGCACGTGGGGAGGAAAAATCCATTCTATGATTATTTTTTACACAGAAAAGCTCTTGGTAAAAGGGACAAGGAGAAGGTATTGTGAATCCTAGCAGACAGTAAACTTAATTGTAGCAGCCAGTGTCAGGCAGCAGCTGCCAAGGCAAATAGGATCATGGGGTGTATTAAAAGGGGCATAGATGCACATGATGAGAACATTATTCTCCCACTATACAAGTCACTGGTCAGACCACACATGGAATATTGTGTACAGTTTTGGGCACCAGTGCACAGGAAAGACATTGTAGAGATTGAACAGGTACAAAGGCGGGCAACAAAAAAAATAAAAGGACTGGGTGGACTACAATACCCAGAAAGATGAACAAGATTAGGGTTATTTAGTTTAGAGAAAAGACGGCTTCGGGGGGACATAATAAATATGTATAAATATGCTAAAGGTCAATATAAAGATCTCTCCCAAGATCTATTTATACTCATGATTGTATGGAGAACAAGGGGGAATCCTCTACGTCAGGAGTTCCCAAACTCCAGTCCTCACGCCATACCAACAGGTCATGTTTTCAGGATATCCCACAGAATGCACTAACAATAATTAAGTTATCTGTGCAGCATAATGAAATCACTTGTGCACTGCTAGTGAAAGCCAGAAAACATGACCTGTTGGTGGGGCGTGAGGACTGGAATTTGGGAACCCCTGCTCTACGTCTTGAGGAAAGAAGGTTTCTACATAAACATTGAAAGGGATTCTGTCAGGGACCGGTTAGGGACACAAACAAGTGGGCCCTGACTCTGATCCCAGTCCCTGTCCCTACCTTTTGGAGAACCCGACTCCTGAATAGGCTGGTCCCAACCGGAAGACTGATGCTGCACTGATATAGGTGCAACACAGACAGGACAAACAAACACAGAACAATAAACGTGGCCGGGCGGTCCAAGTCGGCAACAGTACGGGCAGCGAGGTACAGAAACGTGAGACAAAGAGGATAACTGGAGGCCAAAGCGAAAGGTCAGGAGAGCACAGAAACAACAAGAGAACAGCCGGCGAACTACAGGGGAAAACCTATAACAGGCAAAGAGGGAAGGAAGTGGTGACTATAAATAGGGAAGGGGAGGAAACAGAGCAGAAATGATAGGGAGCAGAACCTGTCCATCACCAAGAGAAGTGATTAACCCAGAGAGTGCTGGAAAGTTCCTGGCCACGGGTGTTGGCCAGGATTCAATTAAGGTCCAAGGTAGAGGATTGTGTTCACACAGGATAAAGCAAAACCGCAGTTATGGTCGCAGCGGCCGTCGCCGACGACCAGAGCCAGATGACACGAATGTGACAGATTCTTTACTGTAAGAGCAGTGAGACTGTGGAACTCTCTGCCAGAGGAACTTGTCATGGTAAATTCACTAACAGGAGTCAAAAAAGATCTGGATGTGTTTCCAAACTGTAATAATATAGCAAGTTATAGTGACCAGGATTCTGGAGAACTGGATGGACGTCTGTCTTTATTCACAAACTATGTGAATATTACCTAGAGTAGCATCAGGGCTGTCTGTATAGTAAGCATAGAGGAGTATGCTACTTCATTACTAAGTGTAAAAAAGTGTACATTAGTTATCCCTTAACGGGATTTAAAAAAGGTAAAAAAAAATAAAAATGTGTTGAAAAAACAAATAAAATAAATAAATAATAAAGGAATTATTGTGTATACATTACAAGAAAAAAAACCTACACATATTATGTATCCACACGACCGTAATAACCTGTAGAATTAGTCTAACAGGTATTTGCTATGAACTGTGAATGGTGTAAAATAAATTATTAAAAAATCAACTTTTTTATGTTCACACTGAAATTTTATTTTTATTTTTAAAACTCTGCATTAATTTATATTTAAACTTAAACATCTTTATGACCATTATTCTATAATGTTTCCACTGAAAACACTGAGTCACCTGCTACCAATCCCTGATGTCACTTTTACTCTTTTATGTTACTATGAGATGCAGATGATGCAGATAAGAGACGTGTAGAGACATGAGATATGGCAGGGAAGCCTGGGGCCTCGTGTGGATCACTTTCATATGTTAAATATAGTTTCACATTTTTATATCCCGGAGGAAATTCTGATGATCGAGACGCTCAGGTTTCAGAGAAAACAGAAGAGAATGTGTCCAATGAATGGAACCTGGAACGGAACATTATAATCAGAATAACAACATGTGACGCAGACTGGGCTACCTTCACATTACAGGTGACTTATGTATATTAATATGCTGCAATACATAGTGCACCTTCTGTAGCTGTACATCCTCCTCATGTTTGCTGTGGAGAAGGGATCTTCATGGTGTGATAGTAAAGCAGTAGAGCTGTATCCTCTGCTGCCCCCCTCCATCCCTCTGGGAGGATGCAGTCTGACACACTGTATACACCAAGCAAGGGTACTCCAGCCTCGTCCCAAACCTTTCCATGTCCTGTGGTTTTACATCAGACAGGATGTAGCGGCCAAGACAATATTTACAAGGAACATAGAACTACAGACTGACAGGGAGTGCAGAAGATGTCATTTTCTCCAGCCCACTTGGGGTATCTAATCTTTTCTATTATTATCTATTTTTCTTCTTTTTATCTATCTATCTAAACATCTCATATCATCTATCTATATCTATCTATCTATCATCTACTATCTATCTATCTATCATCTATCTATTATCTATCTCAATCTAAACATCTATCTATCTATCTAATTTTCTTCAAACTTCATCTATCCCTTATTCTATCTTTCACTTCTCATATCTACTATCTATCTATCTATCCACATTTTTCTATCTATCTATTATCTATCTATTTCTATCTCAATCTATCATCTTCTTCTATTTTCTTCTATCTATCTATCTATTATCTATCTATTATCTATCTATCTATCTATCTTCTATCTATCTCCATACTAGTTACTCATATCTTACTATCTATCTCATATCCATCTATCTATCTCATATCTATCTATCTATCTATCTATCTATCTATCTATCTATCTACTTTTATGGAGTTCTCTTCATTCTGTGGGTCATTCCTAAAAAAAAATTCTCTTTGCAGTGCCATTTTCTGACACTGACTTTTATGGACTATAATGTGATTTTCATTGCACAATTTTTGGATATCAGCCACTTTTTCATTACTTTTATTTCAAGTTTTGGAGGGGGGCCAAATTGACAAAAAACCAAAACAATATTTTGGAGTTGGATATATTTTTTATTATGGCATGTGCTCGATGTGAGATAAATAAAGTTATAAATTGATGGATCAAACTTTAACTGACGACAATGGTGTTAATTTTGGTTTTGTTTTTTATTTTATTTGTAAAATGGGAATACAGTCAGTGTTTTAAAATTATTATTTTTTTACATTAGTACATACGTCTTTTGGTGTCGGGCATTTCAGGTCGTTTGTCTGCATCGACGTCTTTTGGCAATGCTGTAGACTTTGGGGTTTGCAGTGCCCGGCGCCGCAGCAGCGCTAGTACCTGTGCTGTACTTCACAGCCTTGTTCCCAGCGCAGCCTCTGCAAGCGCCAGGGAGCAGGGGAAACCTCCACTCCCTGCTGGGGCTTAGCCCTTTGATTGTCGCAGTCATTGACACAGCATAATCAAAGGGCTTTCCTCTGCTCTGTCAGGTGATCAGGACTCCTGGTGACCAGACAGAGCCAATGGAATGGCTGCACAGTCAGCCCTGGGGACCTAGAATAGCCCCAGGACTGTCTGTGTAACAAGCCTGCAGTCACGGTACACTGTGTGCTGCCCTGACTGCTGCCTTTATCTGACACAGATTGTGATGTATTAGCATATATGAATATGCTAATACATTACTAAGTGTAAAAAAAAATGTAAAACAATTATCCGTTAAAAAAATAGTAAAAAAACATAAAAAAAAGTAGAAAAAAAATATTTAATAAAAAATAATTGTACATACACTACACACACACACAAAAAAGTACACACATTAGGTATCCACACGACTGTAATAACCTGCAGAATTAATATCTACCAGGTTATTTAGCATGAAATGTGAATAGTGTAAAAAAAAAGTAAAAATGAAAAAAATTCTGTAGTAATTTATTTGTAAACTTAAACTACGTCTCCCCCAAAATGCAACTTCTCCTACACAAAACATGAACCCACCTACAAACGCGTCACTCAAAGATAAAACAGTTATGACCATTGAAACACAAGGAGGCAAAAACTACCAAATTTAGCTGCGCCATTAAGTACTTTTTAGTCCTTCGGCTTAAGGGGTTAAAATTGTAGTCCTGTTAGTAATAGTATTAGGACAATGACATGACTTTTGGATATGGGGTGAACCTTCACTCCACCTAATACAAACCAAGCTGCCGTAACTAAAACTCTGGAATAAATGGACAAAACACCTTATTCTTTGGTGTAAAATGGCAACAGCTTCATTAAAACCACAGGAGTAAAACAATTACACTGTGTGATATCCCCAGCTGTCTGACATTAATTACCCCGCCAGACAGCAATAATGGGGCGGCACACTCTGGCTGCAATTCTTGCATAGCCAGTACACTTTAGGGGTGCCAACAACCCTACTGAAGATCCTCACTCCTGCTTAACCATTGTGCCCGCCATTGGATGACATTACAATAATGTCATCCTTTAGGCTGGCCACTTCCAAAGCTCTGCCTCTTCACACCATCAGGTTTAACATCCTCAATCAGTCTGTTATAATTTGAACTACCACCTGACTCCTGAACTGCAACATAAAAGCTGTGACAGTTTACAAAGTATGCCATGTTACATATGACACTTTTTTTTTTTACTAACATTTTTTTAACCACTTACTTCAATGCCAGGAAGATATAACTTAGACAACTAGGAATGGCCAGACAAAAATGTATGAAAATGAGGCCAACGTGGAAATTTCTGACTAGCAAAGAGTCATCAACAGTACTCAGGAGAGGAAAAACCCTGTGTAGAAAACCTCTAGAAAAATGCTTCCTCCAGTTCTATTGGTGAGAGAAAGAGGAAGAGTGAGAGAAGACAGGAAGTTACATCTATTCCTAAACCCCATCCTCTGCCCAGTAAAACACTATGCACACTCATACTTCTTCCTCTTACTGCACAACCACCCTTGCTTACATCTATAAGACTCCCAGACATATCATCCCTTAATGCTCCCCATAGTAAATACACTATGAGCGACATGTGTGAATGGGGCTGTGCCAGAAGTCTGGCGCTCTATTTTTAACCAGACACACTCCAATATTAGGCACATTGTTGGGCGTCTGCGGCACTTTTTAACGCGCCTGAGATCGGGGAGCCTGCTGGAGGCGTGTCGCACCACAACCCTACGAAGCTACACATTTATAGCTTCAGTACATCAAATCCAGATGAATTACTGCTGGAACAGGTAGAGAACTTAAAATTTGGTTTAACCAGAGCCAAAGTGTCCGCTTTGTGCTAGAAAGTGCTAAATCTCTATGACCCCAGTTAGAACAGGTTCATAGATTCAGGTACATTCTACATCACTAATGCGCACAAAAAAATGGTGCCTGGATGCCAAAAATCATACATGTCGCCCTATGTATCCTCATAATTCTTTCTTATAGTAAAGCAATATGCGAACATACTCCATCACAGTAAAACACTATGGGCGACATGTATGAAGGGGCTTTACGCCATTTTTTCTGAGCGTACAACTGACTACAGCGCCGCCACGCCGAAATCCCCAGTGTCCGGTTTCGCAGCGTTCTGTGCCACTTTCCGTCTGCGGTCCGCAAGAATGGGGCGGGCAGTGGCGGGCAGTGGGCGCGGTGAGGCGGCGATGTAGGCGTACCGGGCGGGACGTCGGCGCGCGGTCGTATAGTCCGAGCATGTACCAGCCGCGGCTCGCCAAATCGCTGGGCTCCGGCAGCTTTCCGACAAGCAGACCTGTTTTTTTTTTGGTCTAAATCCTCCGACCATAGCAAAGTGAAGCAATATCCGAACATGCGAGGAAGCGGATCGAAGATCGCGACAGAAGTCACGCGCTCTCTCGCTCCGTGCAGCAGGAGTGTGATTCCCGAAAAAATCGCCTTATAAAGCGGAAAATCATTAACATAAAAGGAGCTGAATGTACAAAATACACATAATAAAAAAAACAAAACATTTTCCTTTCCCAAAATCTAGAACGCACAAATAACAAGAAATATGATATTGGAAATTGCCGGGAAATACAGTAATTTTCAAATTCTGTAAACCTATTCTCATTGGTGTCCAGAAACCGCGCAATCAGAATAGTAGCGACAAGTGAACCAATAAAACCTATGGGGAAGAATTGACCAATCAAAATCCATGCGGGACAGTTCAAAATACAGTAAAAAGGCTGCAAAAGCTGATTGGCTGAGCTAGCGGGGCTCCTCCCTAGCTCAGCCAACAGAATAGTAGCGACAAAAGTCCATACTAATCCAATGGGAGGAGAATTGACCAATCAGAATAGGAGGCTACAAAGTCCCATTATTCCTATGGATGAGT
Source organism: Phyllomedusa bahiana (assembly GCA_025379985.1). Taxonomy (NCBI): domain Eukaryota; kingdom Metazoa; phylum Chordata; class Amphibia; order Anura; family Hylidae; genus Phyllomedusa; species Phyllomedusa bahiana. The sequence continues at coordinate 35,944 of JAODAL010018274.1, forward strand.
TGGAACCAATCAGAATCCACGTCGGAAAATTCAAAATACAGTAAAAAGACAGACAATGAGCTGATTGTCTAGAGCTAGCGGGAGCTTGGCTACCCAGCCAATCAAGCGCGAGCTACTTCTCCCAATTATAGTCTATGGAGAGTTGGCGCACTGAAATTCGGCGCTCAGCGCCGTGCGGCATGAATATTTAATCAAAAAATTATTTTTATAAGTGTAAAACATGATCAGATAATACGGCATAACAATTGGCTCTCACAAAAAAAAAAAAAAAAAACAGAACAATTGTATAAAAATAAAGCAGTTAAAAACCCGAACAACGCTTTTGTCCGCCGAGACCGGCGCTACATAGGGGGAATTACCAATAGAGAAACTGGCCGGGAAATACAGTAATTCAAATTGTTTAAGCTATTCCATTGGTCCGGCCATAAACCGAGCCAAATCAGAATAGGATCTACAATGTCCCATTCTATCCCTATGAGTAGAATTGACCAATCAGAATTAGGAGCGACAAAGTCCCGCCATTAATATCCTATGGAAAAGTTTGGAAACCAATCAGAGAATCCAACGGCGGGATAAATTCAAAATGACAGTAAAAATACAGAAAAAGCTGATTGGGCTGAGCTAGCGGGAGCAGTGTCTATCCCATCAATCAGAGCGCGAGCTAGCTTCCTCCCATATAGTCTATGAGAGATGGCGCACAGTGAAATGTCGGCCGCTCAGCTCCGTGCGGCATGGAGGTATGAATAAAAAAAAATCATTTTTAAGTTAAAGTGTAAAACATTATCAAATAAAGCGCAGAACAATTGGTATACAAATAAAGCAGTTTAAAAATCCGAGCAACGCGTTTGTCCGCCGAGACCTGCGCTACCTAGGGATTGCCATAGAGAGAATTGCCAGGGAAATACAGTAATAAATTGTTTAAGCTATTCTCATCTATTGTCGGCATAAACCAGCCAATCATAATAGGATCGAACAATGTCCCATTCTATATCCTATGAGGAGAATTGACCAATCAGAATTGGAGCGACAAAGCACCATTCTAGCATTTTGTGAAAAATGGTCCAATCATATTCAAAGGCGGGAACAGTTTCAAAATACATTAAAAAGGCAGAAACAGCCTGATTGGTTGTAAGCAGCTGGGGCTCGTCCAACATAGCCAATCAGAGCGCGAGCTACTTTCTCATAGATTTTCTATGGGGAAAAGAAATACTGAGCGCCTCTGTGATTGGCTAATTTCAAAGAGCCGCCTAAATTTGGACCAATGGTAGAGCGAGCGACTCTCCATGGGTTTTTCTAATGCAATCAGAAATCAACTGTAAATGGGCCGAAACCACATTATAAACACACGAAGTTTGTTCACTGATGTTTTATAACTAAAAGGAATATCTAATATGTGGCTAACGAAAAAAAAAATATTAATAACCCTAAAATCATTGGTTTTTTGTTTATTTTCTCGATGCACCCATACTATTGATCCTTGGTTAACGAAAATAACGAAATAAAACAGATTTATTGAATTAATGTTTTTTTTTTTCGTTAGCCCACATATTCGGTTTCCTTTTATATACACATCTGTGACAACTTTGTGTTGTGTTATAATGTATTTCGGCCATATACAGCATGATTTCAGATTGCCATTACAAAACCCATAGGAGCGTCCGCTCGCCTCCCATTAGGGTCCAAATTACGGCGGCTCTTTGAAAATTAGCCAATCACAGAGCGCGCTCAGAATGTCCTTTCCCCATAGAACCTCTAGAGAAAGTAGCTCAACGCTCTGAGTGGCTAAGCTGGACGAGCCCCGCTGCTTCAACACATCAGCCTCGTTTCTGCCTTTTTAGCTGTATTTTGAACTGTACCGCCTTTGAATATGATTGGTCCATTTTTCTCCATAATGGCTAGATGGGCTTTTTCGCTCCTATTCCTGATTGTTCAATTCTCCTCCAAAGTGGATATAAGGTGACATTGTCGCTCCTATTCTGATTGGTTTGTGTTTATTCCGACCAATGAGAATAGTGCTTAAACAATTTGAATTACTGTATTTCCCGGCAATTCCTCGCTATGGCAATTCCCTATGTAGCGCCGGTCTCGGCGACAAATTGCCGTTTTCGGAGTTTTTTAACTGCTTTTATTTTTTATACAATAGTTCTGCTCTTTATCTGATCATGTTTAACTTAATAAAAAATAATTTTTTTATTAATTACTTCATGGCCTGCACGGCGCTGATCGCCGAATTTCATGCACCCATCTTTCATAGACTATAATGGGAGAAGTAGCTCGCGCTGTAATTGGCATGGGATAGCCAAGCTCCCGCTATCTCGCCAATCAGCTCTTTTCTGTCTTTTTACTGTATTTTGAATTGTCCCGCCGTTGATTCAGATTGGTCCAAACTCCTCCATATGCTAGAATGGGGCTTTGTGTCTGCACCAATTCTGGATTTGTCTAAACTTCCTCCATAGGCAAAAAGGGACTTTGTCGCTCCTATTCTGATTGGCCGGCTAGGCGAGCCGCCTGCTAGCTCATCCACATCAGCTCTTTTTGTTTTTTTTTTATTTTTTTTTTTTTTGTTTGGTTTTTTTTTTTTTTTTTTTTTTTTTTTTGGTTTTTTTTTTGTTTTTTTTTTTTCTTTTTTTTTTTTTTTGTTTTTTTTTTTTTTTTTTTTGTTTTTTTTTTTTTTTTTTGGCAGCCTTTATTAACTGTATTTTGAACTGTCCCGCCGTGGATTTCTGATTTGGTCCAAACTCCTTCCATAGGCTAGAATGGGGCTTTGTCGCTCCTATTCTGAATTGGTCTAAAACGTCTCCATAGGCTGAATGGTGCTTGTATCAGCTCCTTTAACGGATTGGACGGTTTATGCCGTACCAAGAGAATAGGTTTCATGATTTGACTTACTGTATTTCCCTTCAATTACAATATCATATTTCTTGATATTGTGCCGTTCTCCCGAGTGTTGGGAAAGTGGAATTTTATTTTTTAGAAGGTGTCTTTTGTACATTCAGCTCTTTTCTGACACTGTTTTCCCGCCTTTAAAAAGGCGATTTTTTTCCGTGAAACACACTCCTGCGGCACGGAGCGAGCGCCGAGACTTCTGTCCAGCTAAGCCGATCTCGATCTGCTCCTCCGCATGCTCCCGATTCCTGCTATCACTTCACCTATCCGGAGGATTTAGACCTAAAAAATGAAGAACGCCTTTATAAAGGCGATTTTTCTTCATACTCCGCACCGACATCTTGAATGATTTTCTCGCCGCCAGCCAGTCCTCGCATCGTAACAGATTCTCGGCGCAGTCCCTGCACGGCGCCTAAGTCCCCTCAACTGCACCTCCACACACTGGCTGAGGCGGCGGCGGACTTTTAACCCCCCAATGTATGAGAGCACTTCCTCTGACGGCGAAGCATAGGCGCAGCGCCGCACAGGCGCCCATGTCCCCCGCACTTCGCCCATACCTGGCGAGGCGCGCGGACTTTACATGATATGTATGATGCGCCGACCGGCCGCCGACTTAAATCATGCGCAGATCTCCCCGGAAAACCTGGCGGAAAACGGCGCCTTCAACCCGGCGGATTCATAACATGTGGCCCTATGCATCCACATACTTCTTCCTCTTACAGCACAACCCTCCTTACTTATACCTATACAACTATACAGACAGGAGCTATGGGACTATGTAGGAGCTATAGGTTTGCCCCTCCCAAAGATATTTCCATCTTTGATCAATGAGGGACAATCAGGCACACTCATAACCCTCAAAGTTTTAGCTGCACCCCGATAATACATCATCTTAGGCATGCCTTCCAAAATCCCTAATTACTAACGCCCCACTTTCTGTCACACACATCTGTTACACCCTGCTCCTGGGCACTCACAGGTACTTATCTGTATATAGCTGCATGGTCTGGGTGGCAAGTTCATACCTTTTTTATGTACATTACCCCATATTTATGAAACATTTCTGGACTATTATGTAAACCAAGCACTTCTCAATGTTTGTCTCACCCATACACCCTAATGGATTGTAAGCTCTTGTGAGCAGGGCCCTCACATGTTTTGTCTGATCAGTAAGTAGCTTTTTAATGTGTAATGTCTGATTTTGTCTGTACTTATACCCCCTCAGTTGTAAAGTGCTGCAGAATATGTCAGTGCTACAGAACCACCCTCACTTAAATTAATACAGCTATACAGACAGCAACTAATAGACTATATAGGAGCTATAGGTCCCCGCATCCCAAAGTCATGTCCACCTTTGCTTAGGGCTCCAGAGGATTCTGTAATATGTATGTGTATAGCTCCATCCTGCTCTTGTATACTGGCTTGGATGCATTGTCAGCTTGGTGTCCCCAGGACCACACCTCGGCTGGTCGTGACATGTTGTAAATGCCTTCAGAGCAGCTCATCGTCACAGTCATGCTTGTGTTTACTATGTTGAAAACTCATATGTAAAACTGTTATTTCTCATGTGAAAAAGATTTGCTTCTCTTCTCACATAAATTCTAGACTTTGTAATGACTGCTCTGCTAAGTTATCTTGCCTTGAAGCCATGTGACAGCTATGGTATTAGCTGGGCAGTCTCTAGAAATCCCTCTTGGAGACAGTATGGTGATGTTATGTAGGTCCTGTAGAGTAATTTAAGGTGCTGTTAATTGGCACTGTATGAAGATCATTAAGGAGAGCTTTTACACTATTTTTGGTTAGTGCTGTTCTATGTTTCCCTATCCCTCTGAAAATTATTGAGGGAGGCCCACACATTCATTGTTAATCCTTAAAGGGGTATTCTCAACATGTCTACAATATACACCAAAGATTTCTGGTCAATGCAGGTCCCACCTCTGCACCCGGACCTACATGGAGAAACCCAGACCCTCAGGTGAGCCGGTCGCAGCACCCTGTTCAGCTATTTCAGTAGGTATCATAAAAGTGAATGGAGAAAAATACATATATATACATCCGCATCTCTGATCATTGTCCTTTTGGATGTGGCCATCAACTCCCAAACCCGGGCAAAAGGGCCCTGGGGCATCTTTTTTCCCCATTTTTTCCCCAAGGATCCATGCTAAAATTTTAGTAATCAAAAAAATTTTTCATTCTGTCCCTTATTCTAAAAAAAAAGCCTGTGAGAAATTGTTCCCCCGAAAGTTAAATGGCCTCGGGATACAAAATTTCCCCGGCAAACAATTTCTTTTCCTTGGCCCAATTGTATGTTAGTGGGGTTTTTTAAAGATAAAATTTTTCCGGGATGCTTATTATATTGTGCTTTTTAAATTTGGGATGGTGTGAACTACAATCCCGCCACCCCCCCTTTCAAAATCGGGTTTGTAATTATATGGGGCAATTTAATGTATATGTTTGAAAGATAGCATTCAGCTCTCTTTTCCATAATAACCCGGGTTTTTTTTGTTTGGGCCATTTGATCCCAAATCTTACAATTAAGGGCCTGTTTTCTTAAAGGGGGCCATTGTAAACCCCCCACCCTTTTAAAGGGACACCTGAGTTTCACGGGATGATGGGAATGCCGCTCAAAGCACACTATAAAACTTGAAATTTTAAGGGGTCAATCTGACCATGGGTTAAAATCAACACCCAAAAGAAATTGAAAAAATTTTGAAACTGCTAGATTTGAAAGTGATAGATTGTAAGTAAAATTTGAAGAAATAGGCCAAAGGGGACAAAAGGGTTTGGCAAAATTTGGGCCGGGAGGAAGGCTTTTAAAAGTCCACAACTCTTCCCATGCTCACCTAATGCTATCAAACCCTTGAAAGCCATCCCCCCTTCTACTGTCCCCATCCAGTCTCACCCCCTGAAAAATTCGTTTCCATATCAGCGCCTCTTTTCCCCCCCTCCCCCATTTAAAAAACCCCCACACACCTTTTCCCCCCTTTTTAACTCCCCCCAAATCGCCTGCTTCCATGTGCTCACAAACGCCCGTTTAAAAACCACCCACTTAAACCATCTCCCTGTCACTTTCATTCTCCCTTTTCCGGGCGGGTTTTGAATCCCCTCCAACCCCCCGGCCCCCCTTTCCCCTTTACTGCTCATCCCACCTCCCCCTTCCATAGAAAGCCTAAAAAACCTGCTCGCTTTTCCCCGCTTTTTAAAACCCGGGGGTCTTTTCCTTTTCCCCTTTTAAATTGGGGCCCCAGTGGAAACCCTTACCCCCCCCACCCAAAATGGGGGCCTACCCCTTCCCCACACCCGTAACCTGAGAACAGGCGGGGTTTGGAGGAGTTGGCAAAACTCCACACGCATTTACCAGGTCATTTCCTCCCTTTACCCCCCTAAATTTTTTCCCCCTCCTTTGAATTTCCAAAACCAACTAGACTTTTTTGGCCTTTTTCCTTAAAGTTCCCGTTGTGTATAGCCCCCCCGGGGCTCACCCCCGCCGTTTTTTGGATTTTTTTGGGCTGCCGGGCTCCCTCTTTTTCCTCTCAACTGAAATGCCAACTCTCATCAGGGTAAAATTTCAAACACCCCCCTTTGGATCCCCCCATGCCCCCTTTTGCCCCTCTAAATTTTTTCTTTCACAAACCCCCTCTCCCCCTTGGGCCCCCCTCGCAGTTTACAGACTCTCCCCCCCACAAGGTTTGGCACTCTCTTGATCTGGTCTTCGTCGTCTATCATAAATTTTTCCTGACCTCACTAATTTTTCCGAAACCCTCTCTCTGATCATAACCTTATTTTTTTAAACAAACAAAAAATTTCTCACCCTTTTCCTGGACACACCGGGCCCCATCACACTTTCCGAAATATTCGCTCCATTAACACCCAAACCATAAAACACCATACAGTCCCAACCCCTTCCCCCCAAAACTCCTCCCTTCCTTTTTTTTGACCTGGCTGTAAAACCCTTCCCAATAAAACTCTCACAAACCACCTGGAAAAAATTGACCCCCCGCTCCCCCACCCCCGGCCCCAACCAACCCAGACCCCCGGGCAGCCTTGGCACACGCCTCAGAACACCCCCAAACTAAACGGGGGTTCCAGGTTTCCCTGAGGTCTGGTGGAGAAATTCAAATTTACCGGGCAGACTTTTCCATAAAAAAATTCATGCCAGCATTTAAACTACACCGCCCTTCACTGCAACAAACAAAAATTTTTAACCTCCCCCATCTCAACCTTACACAACAACCCAAAACGCCTGTTTGAAAACTTTTTCCCCTCCCCCCCTCGACCTAAAGCCAAACCCTGGGGCACTGACTTTTTTGCTGAAGACCCCGGCCACTCACTTTAAAGACAAAATTGGGCAGAATTTTTCCGCAAAACACTCATCACAAACCCCCAAAACACACACATTCTGTCCCTCCCTGCAAAGTCCTCAATCTGCTCTCCCCTTTTTGACCCAACGACAGAAAAAAAAAGTTTTTAGGCTTCTCCTTTCCCCCGGGCGTTCCCCCCCCACCTGCTCTTTGCGACCCCAAATTTCCCCCCCAACCCTTTTCCAGTTAAAAATTTTCCCTGTCCTCTTTCCCACCCCACACAATCTGTAACCTCTCTCTCTTCCCCTGGGGATCTTTCTAACCTCCTTTTAAAACCCGGGTACATCAAAAACCCCCCCCACTAAAAAAGCCCTCTCTGGACCCACCTGCCCCCCCCAACAAACCCAAACCCTTTTCTAACCTTTCCCCTTTATCCCCCAAAATCCTTAACGCTTGGTCTACCCCTCGCCTAATCCGCTATCTCTCTGCTAACCCCTTCTCGATCCTCTTAAAAATAGGGTTTTCCCTACCCACACTCAACGGAAACTGCTCTAGTTTTAAAATCTCAAAAGACCTCCACACTGTAAAACCCCAGGGCAAATTTCTCGTTGTTTTGGGGTTTTTCTGGGAGCTTTTGACACCTTGGGTCACCCACTTCTCCTCACATGCTCAGCACCATTGGTTTCCAGGGCACCGCTCTTGCTTGGTTTTTCCCTTTCCCCCCCCTCCTGAAACCGGGCCCCTTTATTTTCCCCCATTTGCAGGTTCTACCCTTTTTCTCCTTTTCCCTCTTCTGTTTGGGGCCCTCAGGTGCGGTTTTTTGGCCCCCCCCCCTCAAACTATATAGCCCCCATTGGCCAAACCCTCCCGTAAAATTTTGGTTTTTCCCGTACCACTCTATGCGAGACACCCTTTTTTTAAAACCCCTCTTCCCGAGACCCCCCATCCCCCCCTGCTACAGAACACCAGTGACTGTCTGTCCACTTTTCCTTTTACATCATTCCCCTCTCTATCTCCATCAAAAACCCCACTAAAACTTTTTGTTTTTTCCCCCCAAACCCCCCTCTGCAGGCCCCCCTGTCTTTTGGGTTATCTAGACTCGAAACGCCTTCCCCCATATATCCCAAATCCCGGGCCCCCTCCTGTCACCTGCCCTCAAAACATCTCCAGAATTTCCCTCCTTTTTTCTCGATGTGGAAACAGCTCAAACTTTTATTTTCTGCCTTATTCTTTTTCGTTTGGGCAAATGTAACTCCCCGGGTTCTCATCCCTTCTCTGTAAACTCTCCCCCCCTCCAACTGTCCTGAATGCAGCAGCCAGGCTTTTTCCTTTGCCCCAGGCCCCCTACACTGATGCCCTTCCCCCCTGTGTTCAACCCCCGCTGCACGGTTGCCCATCCAGTACAAATAAAAGCATAAACAATCACTTTCAAACCCCTAAAGCTCCCACAAAACCCCTGCACCTCCATAAAATCTCCTCCCTCACTCTTGGGCTAAACCCCCCGCCCCTTTTCCCCGCTCAGCCCCCGGACCATCAAACAAAAAACCACAATCATTCCCAACCTTCCATGCCCCTCTTCAAGAAATTTGGGACGTGCTGCAACCGAAATTTTGGAACATCCTAAACCCTTTAAACCAAACAGCACAAACCTAACCTTCGCAAATTTTAAAAGTGCCTGAAAATACATCTTCTTAGGCAAAGGGGCCACCAAATTTAAAACCCTTTTTGTTGCCAGCCCCCAAATTTTAAAACACACACATTTCGCCCTTTTTTCCCTAAATGGGAATTTTCCGGCCCCAAAAAATTTAAAAATGACTGGAAAGGGTTTTGGGGAGTTACCAAATTTTTATTTTAAAAAACCTCCCCATTTTAAAAAAAAGGTTTCCAATTAAATTTGGGGACTTTTCCCCCTCTGGTCTCCCGGGCCCCCCCAAGGAAAATTTTCCCCTTTTTTTTACAGAGCCCCTCAACCCTTTTTCCTCCAATTTTTTTGTAGATTTTTTTGAAGCTTTTTTTCCCGGGAAATTTTAAACCCTCTATTTTTGTACAAGGGGGCTTGGGCCCCCCGGGGGAAAAAGCGGGGCCCATTAAAAAAGAAAAAATATTAATTAAAATTTTTAGTAATTAATTTTTGAAGTATGGGAAATTTTTTAAAACCTTTGGTATTAAAATTTTTGAATTGGGAGTCTGGGTTTTAATTGGTCTCAACAGTTGCAGTTCCGGTACTCAAATTCCCTTTTTTTACAGTTCCAAATTAGGGGTTTTTTTCCCAATACCCCTTTGATTTTTTTTAAAACCCTTGATTTAAATTTCAAAAGACCCATAAATTTTTTATTTAAGCCCCAAAAAAAACCTTATGGAGAAAAAGGAATTTGTAATGTGGGATATACCCCGCCTCAAATTTTCCTTCCGTTAAAATTTAAATGTAAAATGAAATTTTTTTAATTTAAAAAACGGGGGGAAATTTGAAAAAGGGAAAATGCCAAAAAAAAAACCGGTTTCGGAAAAAAAAAGAGAAAATTTTGTAACTTTTTTTTCCCGCAACCCGATCCATCTTGGGTTTAGAAACCCCCAAAAAAAGTTTTAAAACAGGAATTTTAGAAAATGTAAAAAACAATTTTTTTTTCCCTTAACGTTAGGTTTTTTAAATTTTGGGGCCCCAGAGGAAGAGTAGGAGTCTGGCGTTAAACCCCTTTAAGCAACTGTATCACCCCAAATTTGGGGGGCCAAAAGTTTTTGTTTTTTAAATTAAAAAGGTTTACTGGTTTTTTTGGGGTTTTTTTGGCCCCGGTTCTGTCTTTTGGGGGATTCAAGGAAACCTTAAAACTTTTTAAAGCGCCCACCCCCCAATTGGGAAATTAAAAAGGGCAAAAATAAACCGGATTTAGGGGGGAAAAAATCGACGGGACTTTTATGGTCAAGGGCCCGTTTAGAGCAATTTAGGGGTAAATCCCAAACCCCCCGGCCCCCTATTATTTCCCCTTTTTTTAAAAGGGCCCTTTGAAATGTCTAGTCATTATGACTGTAATAACTACCCTCAATAAATTTAAAGTGCTGCGGATCTTTGTTCGCGGCTATGTAAATAAAGATTAATATATTATTAATATATTATTATTACAGTAATTGTCATGAACATTTAATTGTAAAAAAAACCTTTGTATAGTGTAGGTGCATGCAGTAACTGGTGTTCTAAGATAGCGCCTCCTAACAGTGCGTGCGGTACTTCATGTCCTGTTCTGCTCTTACATGTTCCAGAATGAGCGGCTCCTTTGGGCACCAGATGAGGGCCCCATTTTATTTTTTTGGGTACACTGTGTATAAAGTACATGACCCATAAATAGTTATTTACAGCTTTCAGCAGCTCTCTATGATGTTATATGGAAGTGTAGTATTGTGGGATAGTGGACCAGCCTCACTGTCTTCACTAAGTAAAATTATATGGGTGACTTTTAATTGTAAAGTTTTCTGGTGCATTCTGCTGTTTGGTACCAGATGCCAATGTTTCCAGTTTCTGGTATGCAAATTAGAGACTTGTGATAACTGACACACAAGGCAGCAGCCATCTTGGTGAAGACTCAAAGAGAGATCAGGAGAGGACAGGAGCTGAGAGTGAATCAATTCGGCTTTCTCTGAATCTGTTAGGCTCTGAACTGTGAGTTGCTCCAGAGAGAGAGAGGAGTCTGGCTGTCTACCCTTGCTATAGCACTGCTATTCACACAACTGGTTCGCCTAAAGAGTTCAGTAAATTAAAATGTTGTTGAACTGGTGTTGGAGTCGGGTTCTTTGTCTGTGACTTTGCCGTATTCCAGGAAGCCTACATCGGTACACAGCTTACAATTCGGCGTAGTCAGCGGGATATACCGATCGTTATGGATGGGGATGCGACCGGAGATCTTCCCCATGTGTCAATGGCGCTGGCTCAGAGTCAAGTTTAAGGGAGACCCCATAATGCCTCCGCCCGCCCAATAGAGTTTATGTTCCCTTTAGGGACGCTATTGCAATCTCTTCCCAAATTTGACCGAAAAAACATGATGCTGCAGGACTGGACAGAAAGGGGTGTAGTGCAGTTAAAATATGCAACTTAGCTCCTGAGGGTGGGATGGAGATAGCCCTGGGGGCCTTAGATGGGGATGCTAATTTTTTTGAGTAAGTAATGTCCCATTTTTTGTGTGTGTGTTTTTTCTGTAAATTAATAGTTAGGGACTGCAAGCCATGAGGAACCATTTTACGCTGGTTGCGAAGGGGGCCTTTGTGTATTGGGGCCGCTGTACTAATACCTCTTTTTTTTTTTTTTCTTTTTATAATCTTATCAGAAATGTCAAGTTTTGCTGTGGAACAAGTTTTGTCCCCTGTGTTTATGTGTTGGATACCCAGAAAAATGCTGGGCAGAGCCTCACCTAAATATATAGTATGGGTGTCACAAGATAGGTTGATAAAGCCAGCATGGTGCACCACATGTATCTGTATTTAATGGCATACTTCTGTAATGCCCTTTATTTATAACCACTGTAGTAACCAGAAACCACCCCCCTCATGCATTGAGTAGTGTTGTGATGTGTGTTTTTTTTAATTGGTATCTTTGCATTTGTGCGGACACTGAGTCCGCGAACATGGACGGCGCGTATTTATGAGGCTTTTCTCTGCATGCTGGTGTGAACAGGTATTAAACCAAGGTGCAGTTTTTTATCATCTAATTGTTCCCCTAGCATTGGGGTATGTGAGCTGCTTCTCAGCAATTAGCTGCACCATTTTTCCCAGGTAGCATATAGGCTAGAGTTTCCTACTACTGTGTTCAGTCTAGTCCAGCCATTGAGCTGTGAATATGCCCCAAAAATTGCAGTGTTTTTTTGAGTAAGTAATGTCCCATTTTTTGTATGTGTTCATCCGTGACTTCACAGTATTCCGGTAAGCCTACCTCGGTACATGGCTTACAGTATCCCAGTGCAAGTATATGCTCAGATGGATTCAGGTGTAAGAGCATAACCATCTGTATATATACAGTTGAAATGTCCCTGGGATAGGTCATACTAATTATGTTCACCACTGAATAGCTGCCTGTCCAAAGTAATAAGATTGCAAGGTACTTGTAAGTTCATCTCCTATTGGCTGTAATTGGCTTATTCAATTAAATATTAGAGATTTCTGGAAAGTGCAGGATCATGTTGTTGGCATTCAGTTAGTGTGTGAGAGCCCAATGTGCTGTCCAGTCTAGTCTAGACTGGGTGTGCTTGTTTCCTTTCAATATAGCAGCACACATGCTGCAAGTGAAGAGCCTGGCCCAGTAATCCACAACCAGGCCCAAAGTCTATCGTAGTCATCCATCTAGGAGTGCAGGGAGACAACACAGACCCCTGCAGATAGCATAAAATGTCCAGGCATAAAAACTCAAACCATACAAAGGCGTTAAAACGGAAATAGGATTGACTCTTGCCTACTCCGCAAAAGAAGTGAACCTAAACAGAGTGGAGAACCTGACATAAGGACCCCTCCTGGCACATTCCTGTTACCCAAGACAGGCCCTCGGGCCAGAGCTTAGCATCTTGGCGACGAAGTCATGATTCCCTGTAGATTACAGGACATCATCCCATAGGACATTGCCAATGTCAGTACAATTGTTTCCACAAAAGTTACCCATGTATTAATGTAACATGAAAAACCATTTTCTCTGCAGTGAGGGTGGTTTTTATTATAAAAAACCAATTTAGGTACATTAACATATATTTTGGCACATTAGTATAGAGTATGAATGCTGTGTATTAATTGTAATGCCATACAGTATTTGTGCTGTGAATGTATTGTCTGGGTTAAGTGATTTGGTCTCCCAGTCTTAGGTGTAAACAAACCTGGGATAGTGGATCCCTGGGGGCCACCGCACGCAGTGGTACATGCCTCGCAACCAGGAAGACATTAGTCTAACCAGGGTCCCCGTATTCACCAAAGCCTGCCGCAAAGCGGGATGGACTTGCTGCGGCGGGATTCCACCAAGTCGCTACCCCTGAAGCGACTTGCTTGTGGTGGCAGCTGAGGTGCAAAAGCGGTACAAAAGTGGTAGACAAATTCGTAGTTGGAAACGGGCCAGAAGATCAGGGCAGGTGGCAAAGAATTGTGGTCGAAGAACGTAAGCTGGCAGGACTGGTACACGGAAATGGCAAACCGGATTTATACATATTTATTACGATCACCCGACCATTCATTTTCCACAAAACTAAATAACAAATCTTGCTAATCTTTCTTGGGTATGTTAGTCCACCCATCCCCTCCTTATTATTTATTCCTCTTGCCTTTGTAGCTGTTCAAGCTCTACAATGTCTTTCCTGTAAACGGGTGCCCAAACTGTACACAATATCCCATATGTGGTCTGACAGTGGCCTGTAATTAATTGAGAAATATTGTACTCCATCATGTTAGCATCTATGCCCCTTTCAATACACCCAATGATTCTATTTGCCTTGGCAGCTGCTGCCTGATACTGGCTGCTACAGTTAAGTTTACTGTCCACCAGGATTCCCAAGTCCTTCTCCAGTCACGTTTTCCAGCATTTTTCTATTTAAAACTATCTTGCTAAACATTGTAATGATTGAAAACAGGAGACAGATGTTGTCCGGATGATTTCTGAAATCTACTTCTGCAGGATGGAAATGGTTAATAACTCACGAGCTCGGCGTGTGCCATGAATCCCACAGGGGCCTCACCTGTGGTTCGCGGTTTATGGATGTAACGGCAGAAAGTTGCTTTTTCCTGCTCTTTAAAGCAGGAAAGTAAGATGACTCACCCGGCTCCATGACTGGAGGCTGCTGAAGATGACCCACCTGCAAACGACCGAGAATGTGGACTTCAAATGGAGGAGTTTTCCTTTTCCTTAGGCTCTTGTCACATCTAATGTATGTGCTTATACACTGTGATTATAGTTAAAGAGACATTAAAGGAAGAAAAATTGATGCACTGTTTTATAACTAATGAAGGGCTCACAAGGCTACATGACAAATAGCCCTCAGGCCACACTGGGAATAACACACTGTATCGGTTTTGCTTGTTTACTTGAATTAATTTTTTTCTACTCTTCCATTATCAACAGAGATAACCTAGATTTTTGTATGTTTTGCTCTACAACCAGGAAACCCCTCACTGACATTTGACATACAGGTATGTCATAAGGCTGGAAAGGACGTATCGAGCCGGCTCACTCACTGAACCCACTGTGCTCTCTCACTGAGCCTGCTCCATACACAGCAGGTGCCAACTGTTAATTCTAGAAGACATCCCCCACCTACCCAGGGATCGGAGCCAGCTCCAATCCCTGCTCTTTAACCATTTTTATGCTGCGGCGTTTGCAGACTGGCTCCCGTGAAACAAGATCATGTAGTGCTGAACAGTTGCTATGGCAGACGGAAGCCTAATGAAGGTTTCCAAGACTGCCATGTAACTGTTCCTATTACTGCCTTAGGCAGGGAGTAATAGAAACACCATCTTGGTGTAATGACCAGAGGTAGTGGATCCACTGAGCCATCGCAAGCCACAGTGTAAGCCGCACCAGGGAGAAAAGTCTAAGAGGTCTCTGGTTTTCACCAAAGCCTACCACAAGGTGGGATGGTCTTGCTTCAGCAGGTGACCCCCCAGATCACCACCCCTGGCATGACTTGCCTGCAGTGGTGACCGAGGTGTAGCGTGGTATAGAGTCAATAGGCATGCTCGTGGTTGGGGGCAGGCAGGTAGGTCAGGGCAAGTGGCAAGGTTCGTGGTGGAGGGACAGAGGCAAAGAGAAATGGTACATGGTAAGAACTGGAACAGTAAGACGATGCTTTCACTGTAGGCAGAAGACACTATGGATCCGACGGGAAGGTCAGGGGAAGTCTGGGTAATATAGGGTCAGTGCTCAGCAATTACCGATGCGCTGGCCCTTTACATTTCACAGAGCCAGTGCATGCACACCATAGAGAGCAAGGACGTGGACACCGGCCAGCAGAGATAGCGCAGGGAGCAAGGAAAGGTGAATAACTGACATGTGGGTCATGGTGCACTTGCAATCCCCGCAGAAGAGAAGACAGGGGTACGGGTGTGACTGCAACCCAACGTGTGGGGTGAACCCGTAACAGTTGGTACATCATTATGAATTATATATGTAATGCATAATTATTTAAAAGAAATAAAACCCCCTAATTTTAAAGATTAAAAAAATTATATAAAAAATAAAAGTTCAAAATGCACATTCTCCCCCATTTTCCATTTTACAAATAAACAATCATTGGTTTTACCGTGTATTTAAGAGTTCGATCTTTCAAAATTTATCATCATTTTTTCTGAACACCATGGAAGAAAAAAAATTCAGAATGCCAAAACTGTTTCTTTGGTCATTTCAGGTCCCCAAAAAAATATAAAATTAAAAAGTTGCATCCATCCCAAAATGGTACAAAAACTACAAAAAAAAGAGTCCTCACTCAAGTCCATGGAAAAAAAAAAACAAGTTCCTGGTCACAGAAAATTACGCTGTTAAAAATAGATTGTTTTCATTTTTTTAAATGTAATAGAACAAAACAAAGACTCTACACATTTAGTATTACCAGTATCATATCAACCTGCAAAATATAGATAACACAAAGAATGAATACCATGAAGACCACTACTCCCTCACCCCCAAATACACAAATATGGATTTTTTCACTTTCCATAACATTTTGAATTTTTTTCAATTTCCCAGTATATTACAAGGTACAGTCAATAGTACCATGAAAAATTTCCACAAAAAACAAGCCCTCATACAACTATGTAGATAAACAAATAAAAAAGGTTAGCTAGCCAGTGTTCTACTCTTCATTGATGAGAAGCAAACCCCGAAACAGCTGTGTGTAGATGAACTAACTGGAATGGATTTATTAATCCTTTTCACATCGAAAGGCTCAGTGAGTCTGATGTGACTTATGTGAAGTATGCTTGGAGTTTCATCCCTTGAAGATGCAGGTTTTTGCTCTTTTATGTCTTTCTGTGCCTAAAGCTGAATATTTCTAGGAAAATTAACCTTTCAATAACTTTGTGAAACAATTCTAAAAATTTTGCAGTCTACTGTCTTACAGGCATCTGATGATGGGAGAATGAAAGGAACAGGTATTTATAAAAAAAAGACACTGTGAAGACTCATCAATAGTGTTGTGAAAAGTATTTTAAGGGTTTTCCCATCCAGACTTGGACTGGTCCACATGTGAGCAGGGGAAACCTCCAGTGGGCCCTTGGGCATTGCAGACCTGGGCTGCTTTTCAGGGAGAACGGCAGAGAAAGAGAGGAAAAAATCAAGACACGTGCAGTATTTGCAGTCATGTACAATAGCTGCAGGATGGGTCCCATCTCTACTGGGGAGCCCCAAGGATCAACTCCACTGGTGGGCCCCCAGAATCAATTCCATTGGTGGGCCCAAGAATAACCTCCACTAGTGGGCACCAACAATCAACTCCACTGGTGGGCCCCGAGAATCATCGTCACTGGTGGGCCCCAAGATTCATCTCCACTGGGGGGCCCCCAGAATCACCTCACTGACTGTTGGGCCCCAAGAATCATCTCCACTGGTGGAACCCCAAGAATCACCTCCACTGGTGGGCCCCAAGAATCAACTCCACTAGTGGGTCTCAAGAATCAACTCCATTGGTGGGGCCCAAGAAATAACTCCACTGCTGGGCCCCAAAAATCAACTGTGGTGGGCCCCCAGAATCATCTCCACTGGTGGGCCTCAGAATCAACTCCACTAGTAGGCTTCAGAATCAACTCCACTGGTGGGCCTCATAATCAACTCCACCTGTGGGCTACAAAAAACAACTATACTGGTGGCCCCCAGGAATCAACTCTATTATTAGGCTCCAATAATTAACTCCACTGATGTTCTCCAGGCACATTAGTCCAACACTAGATTTCACTCACCCTTACCCCCTCTTGCTGCTCTGTCTGTTACTTTCTTCTCTTCTCCTGTGCTCCTTGTTTGGTACAGGCTCTGCTAACTGACAGTTGAGACTAATGGTGTTGTGATGGTCCTAATGTGTGCATTAATGCTGCTATGGAAACTACTCCTAGCAGTAGAATTATCGACCATCATTAAATGTGCATCCCACCACAGATCCGTCTTAGGTATTCTGCACATTCAGGCTTAAAGGTGACCTGAGGCCGTTCCTGACGTGTCTCATTTAGTAAATACTTGTTTTCCCTGTGAATTAACAATTCTGGAGTACATTCCTTCTCTTATGACTAGCATTGCACTTTTGATTTCAGTTAAAGTCATATTCGACCCAAATCTGAATACATTGGGTTGGCCCATATTGACTTTTTGCAATATTTCCATATCTATAATCCTTGCCCTGAATTTGGTGTCATGGCTGGCGCAACTGCTGGTGCTTACAGCTGCGAGCACCTCCGTGTACTTCCTTACCGCAACTGGCATCCTGATCTCTGTTCAGGTGTTCAGCTCCTCCTGCCTCTACGCGCTTTCTAGGGTGCATGCACCCACCCTGATTTAAAGGGCCAGCCTGCCCTGACTTTCTGCGAGTGACCTTTTTACAAGTGTACACTGCCTGCCCTGACCTTTTGCTAGTGTCTTGACTACTCTGTCTGTTACTTCGGTAGCACGCTTGCACGGCAGCTATCACCACCCCATTGAGGGCAGCGACCTTGGAGTTCCCCACAGCAAAGTTTAAAGGGGTTGTCTCACTACATTGATTCATCTTACCTCAGTCCTGTTTAATTGGTTTCACTTTGAACTCAGGGGCGTGTTTACTGGCTTCCACTAGGCTGCAGTAGAAGCCAGGTCTGTAGCTATAGCAACCAGCACTGGCAGCCTATCAGGAGATATTAAACAAGGTCTGAACTATAGCAACCAGTGCAACCATTCTGGAAGCCTATCTATCGAAGAGATTCAAACATGACTGTACTAAAGTGACCTGAGAGCAGATGCAGGCCCATACAAGAGCGGGATAACTAGAATAGTAGGACGCTTCGCTGGAGTAATGGAACATATATGGAAAGAGACTTGTTTATTTGTGCAAGATGCTTAAAACATAAAAGCAATCCTTGTAGTGAGACAACCCCTTTCAGCCTCCTTGCTGGGGTTGAGGATTAGACCAGGGGCTCCTAAGACTCTGGTTCTTGGTGTGGCCTTACACCAAACTCGTGGCTGATTTGATGGACCTACTCCTGCTCGTAAAATTGGGGTTAGAGTTACAGCTTTATTTATTGGGTTTGAACAGGTTCATGTATCTATTCCTTGGTGTTGTGGGATAGTGGGCCAGCCTCATTGTGTTTTCCCATTAAAATCCCATGCATGACAGTTGTGAAATGTTTCTTTGTATTCTACTGTTTGGCCACAAGATGCTGCTATGTCCAGTTTCCAGAATATGCAAATGAGGGACATGATATACGACAGGCACTAAGGCACCAGCCATTATGAGAAGCTGCTGAGACTCAGATGGAGAACAGACAGAGAAAGTAACTGAGGCTATAAAGAACCCAGGATTACAGAGTTGATCCATAGAGCCTCCAGTCTAATACAGATGTCAACACAGATGAGAGAGCACCTATGGACAAGAAGGACAACTGCCCGATGATAGAAATGCACTTCAGCAGCCGGGGCCATCACGCTTCATCCATAGTGATCTGCACCTGGAGCAGGGACTGCCGCCATCATAGAATGAACCCACCACCAGGATTGCGTGCCACGCCAACGAGCTCAGAACTGTGACAAGGCCTGTTAGTTTAGTTACAGGCCACAGGAGGTTTCCTAACTACACCTTCCTGTTCAGGACTTGGAGAAGAGTTTCCTATCACAATAACATTTTCTATTAGAACCGATGCTTCACCAGAGGGAGAAACGTTTGTGACACCTGTGTCTTAGGGAGGAAGTGCAAAGAGTCAATAGGTTGTAAGCTACTGTTCAGTACTGCGGCGCCTGGCAATCATCATCACACATCACGATCGTCCCTTTGGTGCTTACGTAATAAAAAGGTAAGGGGTTATCGGCCCTCTGCCGCAATTCCGAACCCATGTTAGGAAAGTAACCAGGCATCAGAGAAAACACATTTGGGTCGGCGTGCATGTGCAGCACAAGGGGCCCAGGATACATATATGTACATATTGTTGTGTTGGGGGATCATGTTTCACCATCATGATCCAGAAAATATAGTAAAACTAACCGTTGTAGAGCTGTGTTGGAGTTGTGTTCTTTGACCTTGACTTCGCAGTAATTCCGTTAAACCTGCTCTCGTTACTTTACGGGCTTACAGCTTGGTGTAGACGTTGCAGGATACAGCGATCGTTATTGACGGATCTGCGCTGATGGGAGATAATCCCCCCGGCGTAATGGCACCGGTCCATAGCCAAACTCATGGTGCCCCTACAAAGACCCCGCGCCCAGTGAGTTAAGGTCCCTTTAGAGCCACTATTGCAATCCCCCTCCCCAATTTAGAATGTGAAAAACATGACACTGCAGGATTGGACAGAAAGGGTTTGTAGCTCAGGTTAAAATATGTAACTTAGCTCTGGAACTGGGGCAGAGATAGCCCTGGGGGCCTTGGAGGGGGTACGATTAGGTGGACAGAAATGGGCGGCCCGAGTCTGAAAGAAAGGGACCCGCTGGAGAAAAATAATCTCGCTTGTATTGGTAGGGGCCCAAAGTGGTGCACCTGCGAAGTTACTTTCTTCAACCGGCCGCAAAGAGTGAGGGTGAAGACACACATGCATTACTCTAATACCCTGCAGGATGCATATGAATAGATAAGGAGGCAGACCCAGTGCTATGGGGCCTTCCCCTGAAGTAGAAAAGCTACAAAGAGACCATTTCATTGTGGGACTGTACAATAAATCCTTACGAAAAAATTTGAAGGAGATGACCCGAATGAAGGCTGACCAGATGTTATAACAGAGTCTAACTTAGCCGCTCTAGAGACGGAAGAGAAGGCCCCATGCCCATAATGGTAAAGGCAGTGAGTAGTGCCAATCAAGTGCAGAGAACAGGGGGAATGCAGAATCTTCTTAAACAGATGGGTCCAGGCTTTACGATCAGAGTTGAGAGAACTTTGGCTTGAGTGTCCCAGATGAAGCCGAAACGCCACAAGCTCCAGAAATGACTTCAAATCCCGCAGCACCCCTTTTTTTTTTTTTTTTTTTTTTTTTTTTTTTTTGTTTTTTCGTTTTTTTTTTTATTTTTTTTCTTTTTTTTTTTTCTTTTTTATTTTTTTTTTTTTTCATTTTAATTTTATTTTTTTTTTTTTTTTTTTTATTTTTTTTTTTTTTTTTTTGTTTTTTTTGTTTTTGTTTTTTATATTTTATTTTTTTTTTATTTTTTTTTTTTTTTTTTTTTTTTTTTTTTTTTTTTTTTTTTTTTTTTATTTTTCTTTTTTTTTTTTGTTTTTTTTTTTATTTTTTTTGTTTTGTTGTGTTTTTTTTTTGTTTTTATTTTTTTTTTGTTTTTTTTTTTTTTTTTTTTTTTTATTTTTTTTTTTTTTTTTTATTTTTTATGTTTTTTTTGTTTTTTTTTTTTTATTTTTTTTTTTTTTTTTTTTTTTTTTTTTTTTTTTTTTTTTTTTTTTTTTTTTTTTTTTTTTTTTTTTTTTATTTTTTTTTTTTTTTTTTTTCTTTTTTTTTTTTTTTTTTTTTTTTTTTTTTATTTCTTTGCGAGCAGTCCACAGCAGGGTCGCAGCCACAAGAGGTCCCACCAGTGTGTCGCAGATGGTCTAGGGGGCCCCTCATGCTGGGCTTGTCAACAGTAATGCCACATTGCCAGAGAGTTTTTTGCGAACATGTAAGGGCAGAGCCGCGGGGTTTAAACTACAACCGCCGCAGTGCTGGGCGTCCTGTTGGGCGGGGAACATAAAACCAAAGCCCATGTGAGAGGAGTACGATCTTAACGCAAGTAGTCCCTATTATGAAGCAGAGCAAGAAGGCAGAAAGTGCACTGTCCTAAAGATACTGGTTCAGAGTGTACCCTTGATGACCCCTAGAGGATCTTATGAGAGACACTACGGGCACAATGATTGGAGGCCAAAGATGGCAAAGCGTCATTAGGCTGACGGCAGCCAACAATGGGGAGCTGGAAGTACAAGAGATAGTATAGGATGCAGGTCCGACTGTTTGGACAAGGACATTGGCAGAGAAGGAAGTTGTGCTGGTGGATCACCCAGACCAAGATGGGAATGGAATGTGATCCTGGGCATGAAACAGCTCAGAGACCTATGATCACCACCTCCAAATAGCCAAAGATTGGGACAAAATATAGGCAGCGGGTCCACCTGCACCAGCCCTCCTCAGTAGTCCTACGACCGATGGAGAAAAGGAGCAGCAGTCAGCAGTAAGAGCCCCACATCCAGTTCGACCCATTGGACACGTGAAAGTGCCAGCGAAAGTCCCGATCATGATCCCGCCACGACACACGAAAAAAGTATTGATGCTGCCTGATGGGAACCAGACGGAAGAGTGAATGGGCTAGGAAGTTTTGTGGTTGAAACCAGCTCACAGGAGACCAACCATGGTAGCTCGGCCCTTGCCACTGTGGAGAGGGGATGTGTAACCCGTGAGATGCCTTCAACGTAATTGGACAAGATGTTGACCATCTCTGCGAAAACCCTACTAGGCTGAAGTCCCATGTTCCTGGTAGAAGATATCTCCCGGTGAGAGAAGGACGACACGCTATTGGCAACGACAGAGGTCGGCCTGGACCATCATTGGGCTCCAGAAGGGCTAGCCTCCGACGGCGGAATGAATGGCCGAAGGGTTTTATGGTCAGATGGGAATTGACCGCAGACCCTGACTCTAAGAGCACCAACAGCTGCTGGAATACCTTCTGGGAATTCCCCAGGGAAGGCGTTCTTGAGACATGGATGAAGACGTCGGGTGAGCTTCTACCATCGAGCATGAATCCCCCACAGTCATAGCCCGCCCATCATAAGAATGGTACCCGACAAATCCCGCCCAAATGTACAGGAAGTGAAAGACATGGTGGCCAGCATGCCTGTGAGAAAACGTGGATCAGATATTACAAAGTCCCTGGGGACCGCCCCTGTCCGTTTTTGGGTGCGAAAAAAAGATTGGAGTTTCAGTTCTGCGTAGAGACGTACAAGGAAGCAAAAAATGCCCAGACCATTATTCGTTGACGCCTAGCCTCTCCCGCGGATTGAAGAGTCGCTGTCCCGCTACTAGGCATGCAAAGTTCTATTTCGACCCACGACCTGGCCAGCGTATCTGCAGAACCAGTGGGCTGAGAAGATAGGGCAAAGACAGCTATCATTCTGCCAATTGGACTCTACATTCAATCGGATGCCTTTTGGGCTTTCCAACGCCCCAGGGACATTCCAGTGGCTGATGGAACATTGTCTAGGGGAATCTTAACTTATGAGTCTGGAGCTGATCTAACCCTGGACGAATGTAGATTGGTGTTCGGGAATGTCGATCGAAACGACCCACTTCAGAAACTGCAGCAGGTTCTTGGAACTACAATGATGAGGACCATGGTTCTTAAGACAAGCCAAAGAAGTGCCAGGCACTTCCAGCGGCGAATAGAGTACTGGGGCATGTAGTCACTTCGGAAGGGGTACACTGGCCCCAGAAAAGGTGGAGGCAGTCCCAAAACTGGTCCTCGGCCGTGTACACTACGAGAGGTGCTGGCATTATCCTCCATCTGAGGGACTGTCTGGGTATTACCCAAGGTTTGATATACCCATCGTCATCTGACGGGCCCTAAAATGATTTACTTAGGGATACTGCTGGAGGATTTCAAAGAATCACCGCTATTGAGTGGGGACCGCTCGGTAGCAAGAGGCTTTTTGAAGTGGTGGAAAAGAGGCGCAGACCCAGTTCACCAAAACTGGGCCTAATCGCTGTTCGACACCCCTTTCTACAGATATAACGACGGTAGTCCCCTACAAATCGCAATCCTGAAATTATAGCTCCTTTAAGTTGAGAACTGATGGCCCTGGTGTGGGCCATGACTGAAAGGTTCGCAGAGTACCTGACAGTTGCAGAGTGACTGTCAAGACCGACAACAACCCTTTGGCGCATTTGGAGAATGCCAAGCATGGAGCCCAGAGCAGAGAATGGGTGTCCTGACTCTCAAAATATCAATTCCTCCCCTGCATTTAGGAAATCGGATCAGGGAGGAAAAACAGGAATGCCGATGCCTCTCTCGGAGTCCAGTCAGACTACATCCCGCAGCATGATGAGGAATAAGAGAGACCACTGAAATGGCCTGACTTTTTGCCAAGTTCCCTGTAGTTCCAGGACGCGGAACACACAAGAGGGTGGCGTCTGGGATGCCGATTGGAGTTTGGGAAAGACAGTGGCTGATTGTTGCAAGGGTCCAGGATGGTTGCCCAGATTTACCGAAAGTGAAGGGGTGGGTCCGGTCACGGGTCTGGCCCCGGCAAATGGAGCAGGCCCAGCTCACTCAGGCTGTTTCCCAGGGCCTCCATTTACTTACAATCAGATTTACAGCACCGACAACAGATTGTTATCCCCATGTCATTAGGACCAGAGGCTGCTCGGGAAGCCCATGAGAGAGGCGCCCATTTTGGGAGTGACAAACCCTATAAGTGGCTTCAACGACAGGTGTACGTGCCCTGACTAGTTAAGCATTGTGTCTGAGCTTACCTCAAGTTGTCGTGACCTGTGGGTTAAGAAAGATAAACTGAACAGCGAGCTCGCCGTATCAGCCCATCCGGGATATCTGAGCCCCTAAAGCTCATGAAAGATAGACTATGTGCAGATAGGGTACTCTGCCTCTGGGCATCGTACGTTTGGTCTAGACGGATCAATTCACTAAGTATCCGTGGCTGCACCCACTAGGATCAGACTTGCCAGAGTTCAGCTGCTGAGGGGCGTCTGTAAAGCACTTTAATACAGGTATTGGAATGCACATCAGAGGAAACATTCCGACCAAGTGGCATGTTTCCAAGGTGCTATAATGAGCGAACTGTACCAGTTAGTATGGGATTGAGTGGTTTCCCCCTGTACTACTCCGTAGCAACCGCCAGGGGAACGGAGTCATGCGAGCGGTTTAAACTGCACCCATATTCCAGAAGCTGGCTGACTATAGAGGACAGCCAGAGGCTAGGTGGCCTGAGTACCTGCCTGAGCTGATGCCTAAACCCCCAATGTATGCCGCCTACCCACGAGAGAAACACCCCACGCCTTCATGAAGTACCGGAGGGGGGTGGGAAGACCGGGTCAAGTAGATTGAGGAATCGTTCACATGCCCAGACTTGACAAAAATCACACCTGACCAGTAACCAGAACTGCCTGGCCCCAGGAACCACCACCGCCGACTGCAGACGGTGCAATCGAGTGTTGTAGTAGAGCGACTGAAACAAGTGTGCATCCAAACCCACGGCCTATACAGATAGACAAGTTTTGTACCAGTTTGATCGGGTCATGGTCAGGTCTAAGAGGCCATCTGGGAAGATTGGATGAGGAGGTGGGATGCGTCCCATATGTGGTCAAGAGAATGGAGGACCCTGCCACCAGTCTACGAGGTAGAGCCTATGGGGAGACAGGGGGCCCAATACTAAATCACACAGAAATCTGTTGAGGCGCTGTTGAATTGAAGTCCCGCAACAACACCCGAAGTACCTAACGCCCTGACCAGAGCCTCCCTTTAGTGTGAGGAAAGGAGGCTGTCCCATTGCCGGTGTCAACTGAGGTTCCAGCTGTGACAATCATGCCACCTCAGAGAGAGAGTGGAGCCAGCCAACAAACTACCTTCCCCAGGGTGATGTGCCTGAAGCCCCTAGCCTATAGCCCCACGTAGGACCCCAGGTCTACCGCTGTGAAGCCCCTCCAGCGCAATTCGCAAGACGAGTATGTGTGGGGAGGGTTGTCAGAACGCCAACTTCTAGTGGTTGTGGCATGGTGGGAAAGTGAGGCCAAACGCAACTAGTGTTTTTTCCCCCATTAAAATCCATGCATGACAGTTGCCAACACAGAGAGAGAGAGCTCCTTGGACAAGAATGACAAGCTGCCGAGATAGAAGGAACTGTCTGCAGGCCCCGGGGCCATCCGCTTCATCCATAGGGATCTGCACCTGGAGGCATGGACTGCAGGCCATCTTAGAGGTACCCAATCCGCCAGATGCGTGCACGCCAACGAGCTCAGAACTGTAAGAAGGCCTTTTGTAAGTATTAGTTAGATTAGGTTAGTTACATGCCACAGGGGGTTTTCCACAACTACACTTCCTGTTTCCTGTACTTAGAGAAGAGTTGCTATCACACCATTATCTTAATTGAAACCGGTTCACCTTGGGAAAAGTATTGTGTCACATGTGCCTTAAGTGAGGAAGTGCATAGAGTCATTTGGGTTGTAAAGCTACAGTGCTGAACCGTGGCGCCTGAAAGCCGTCCCATTCACACACGATCGTTCCCTTTGGTGCTGTACGGTAATTAAAAGGTAAGGGGTTATCCGGCCTATTTTTCTCTTTCCCGAACCCCATGGTTAGGTTTAAAGATACCAGGCAATCCCAGAGAATGAACACTTCGGGAGGCCGCTGTTTCAGCACAGTGGCCCAGATAACATATTGTACATTTGTGTTTGGGGGGATCTGTTCACCATCCGTTGTACCAGAAAAATGTCAGTAAAAACAACCGTTGTTGAGCTTGTGGTTGAAGTCGTTTCTATCTCCGTGACTTCGCTGTATTCCGGTAAACCTGCCCTCGGTACTCGGCTTACAGTGTATCTAGTCCTATGGTGTTATAACTTCACCTGAAGTGACTTTTAGTCCATTTTTGATAACCCTATTGTGGCATTGGGCTGGAAGTGATGTCAGACAGAAGTGACATCAAAGTGACAGCTCCAGGAACACCAGGAAATTGGAATTTTAACCTGCTTAAACCCAGCTACAAAAAAGCAAACAATGTATCCCCGTTTTAGAATTAGGGCTAAGTTTAAGTTTAGATTCAGAGTGAAAAACATCGGGTTTAGAATGGCCAGAAAACAAATTGCATCACAAGTTAAGTCAAACTAAGAAACAGATTTGAGCAACACTTACAACCCTGTGTGTCTGTGATTTACTGAACCTGTCAGCTGGGTGCTACTAATGGGGGGATGTTCCAGCACAGTCTCACATTGTCCAATCGGTCCTGACAGTCAGTGTCTGCACCCTTTTGAAAATTGGTCTGGTAACACCCGCCTGATTGATTTAGTAATTAATTCCTAGGAGGAATAACAGTGGAGCAGCACAACACAGAGATATAAGAGAAGATGCTCCAGAATTGTTACTTCACAGGGAACACAAAGATTTAATAAAACAGACAGGTCAGGAGAGGTCACAGATCCAATGGTTAGTAGAGTACAGCTCCAGATCAGCTTTAGGCAATGTTCAGAATTTTCGTGCACCTGTAAATCCCCTGTATCTATGCCTCTTGCATGCCTATAAGTCTACCAGTGAGATACCCACCTTTATTAATGTAGTGCTTTTGAGAAAGAGTAAGCAACCACAGCAATTAATAAAATAGCAGGCTTCATTTTAATGTGTGCTAAGAAAATCTGCTGTCTGGTTGCTCTCTTCATAAAGAAGGTTTACTAAGTCACCTGTACACAGTACAGAAAAAATATTTTACGTACCTTGTGGACTTTGGATCCTTACCATGGGGGCTTTGAAAAAAGTTTTTTTTACTCATAGAAATATTTGAAGCACCCCAGTGGGCAGCCCTGTACTGCACTTAATTCCCAAAAAAACCAGCCCAAAATTTGGCAAAGTTACCGGCTTATTGCCGCGTAATTGCGGGGGGGGGGGGGGTAGCTCGCGGCCCCATAACATCTTTTTTTTTACGGCGCTACCAACACCGAAAAAATGTGCAGTCACTTTTTCCCCCTCGGGGTATTCGCCGAGCGGGGAGGAGAGACGGAATCCACAGTTCTTATGAGAACTGTGGATTACTTTTATGAACGGGGGAGGATTCCAGCAGTACTGCAGCGAAAATATGGCGCGCAGTACGGCTGGAATCGGTCACAGAATAAGCCGTGTGAACGGCCCCTTAAGAGTGCAGCTGAGGAGTTGTCTGGTCCTTGAAATCCTCATCTACTAAGCAGGGCTGCTCTGAAGGAAATGGCATGCCCATATACTATTACACGGATAGCCTTTGAATTTCAGAAGTGACTGTGTAATACTTGTGGTGTCGCTGCAGAGTCAATAAACATTTGCTGGGTTTTCTTTCAGGTCAGAGCAGATCATTGTGGGACATGGTGGCTTCTCCTCATTAAACCAAGTTCCATACAATGGAAATTAACTCTAGTAATGGGGTTCTCCCACCAATAAGTAGAAGAATAGGATTGTATGACCTCAATGCTTATCACTCTCTATGAGCTCTGTATGAAGTCCTTTATGAAGGTAGAATGCTTGATAAACTGGAGCGATAATCCAATAGCAATAAGGTATCAGCGCATCTTCCGTGAAATACCCAAATCTTTATTAATCCATTAAAAAGTCTG
Organism: Phyllomedusa bahiana; assembly: GCA_025379985.1. Taxonomy (NCBI): domain Eukaryota; kingdom Metazoa; phylum Chordata; class Amphibia; order Anura; family Hylidae; genus Phyllomedusa; species Phyllomedusa bahiana. Next base: position 63,570 of record JAODAL010018274.1, read on the forward strand.
TAGTAAAACAATGTAACATGACGCTTACGCTTTCAACACCTACAAGCTGTCCTTGTTCATAGCACAGTTCTCCCAGCAATACATATCATGATAATTTTATAGATCATGAAAAATTTAAAGTTTTCCATTGACATGCTTTTAAAAATAAATTATTTCTTGAAGAAATATGATGTTTACTAAGTTTAGCGCCATTTGTTGTTCAATGTACATAACAATGTGCCTGTCCATCTAATGAGCTGAGTGTGGTGGACACACATGCTCAGTCAGTCTCCTACATTAAGGTCTCTGCCTAATGATCCTCTGCTCACAGTGTATAATCCACCTAATGAGCTGAGTGCTGGTGGACACACATGCTCAGTCAGTCTCCCACAGTAAGTTCTCTGCCTAGTGATCCTCTGCTCACAGTGTATAGTCCACCTAATGAGCTGAGTGCTGGTGGACACACATGTTCAGTCTCCTACAGTAAGGTCTCTGCATAGTCATCCTCTGCTCACAGTGTATAGTCCACCTAATGAGCTGAGTGCTGGTGGTCACACATGCTCAGTTTCTATTTTACAGCCAGGTCTCTGCATAGTGATCCTCTATTCCATGTGGAGAGGCCAACAGTCATAGCTTTTTTACCCTGCTGGAAAGGGAAGGAGCAGACCCTCTACCTTCTATAGTTACATGGTCGTAGACTCCTTTCACAGGGGAAATAAAAACGACCATACCCTAAGCTGCCATAGGGTGAAGGAGGCTGAATCTATACACAATTTTACTACAACGACACAGACTAACAACTACACCAAGAGGAGCAAATGGAAACAAAAATTATGATAAAAGTTTTGGCCCAGAAACGCTGTGAATTATTGTGAAAATATCGACGCACAACATTTCGTGACTTTGGGCATGAAAATGGTTCATGGAATTGCCTTAAAAAATAATTGATCATTATCATAAACCTTACATTTACTGTGTGAGCCTTGTTCTGCTAGGTTATAGCTCATTGATGAAAACTTGATGGTGGTGTATCCAGATGTATGTGAAGGAAACTTAAACTCAACTTTAAAATTGTTTAATTAATGAAAAATACAATAGAATCAACAGAAATAACATAAAATATTTACATATTCACAAATGAATAATTCATGTATCTCATGGAGTCTGTTAATCTTTTCCAAAAGATAAAGACGTCCAGAAGAAGACCTCCAGATGGAGACCTCCAGATGAATGCCTGCAGATTAAGACTTGCAGTTGATTACCTCCACAAGAAGACCTCCAGATGAAGACCTGCAGATGAAGATTCCTGATGAAGGCTTCCTGATGAAGACCTCCGAATGGAGACCTGCAGATGAAGACTTGTAGCTGAAGACTTCCAGTTGAAAACTTCCAGATGAAGACCTCCTGAAGAAGACCTCCAGAAGAAGACCTCCAGATGAAGACCTACAGATGGAGACCTAGAGATGAAGACCTTCAGATCAAAACCTCCAGATGAAGATCTGCAGATGAAGCCCTCCAGTTGGCTACCATCGCTGTTCTAAATTGGATCCATCTTTTTTTCTGGTGTAGAGTAGGGCTTGTTACTGCACAGTGTCATTGGGTTCCACATCATAACCCCAGAAAGCCAAGTGAGGAAAGTAGGAACGCACCCAATTTTGTCGAGGATAGAACTGTGGCTTTGCCAGTACACCAATCTAAAAGTAGGAAATAACAAAAAACATTTATATAAAACTTTAAATCACTTTTTATCTTTGAAAACAGTTTCTCAATGCACCAATGCATCACAAATACAAAAATGATACTTGATTAGGGGAAGTTATGTTTTGTGTGTGCAGCTCCTATGCAGGACTTCCTTATTTGCAAACTACATTACATGTGTCAAACTCCCGTGCAGTGGGATAAATCTGTCCTACTACATTATTTCAGATTTGACACAGAGAGCACAGATGGACAAAGTCTGAACACAGAAGGACTGAGTCTCCACTTCCATTGGAGGATGCAGCCAGTGCTTGGCAGAAGTGTTGATGTTATCACAGAAAGCAAGCACCATCTTGGATTCAGAGCGCCATTGCACCCTATCAAACCACTCTAATCAGTAGCTCATAGTTGGTAGCACAGCTCTGACAGTTCTACCAAGGCACCCTAATCACCCTCTAAGGCTCAACAGCAGCCTTTCGAGGTCAACCATAATGCTTATGTCGCCACCAGTAAAATGAGTTTGACACTTCTGGACTACTTGGTCACAGTCTGATCCTTGAGGCATACATAACTCTTTTCCATTTGCCCCCTCTTCTAATTTCTTTAAGTTACCAAGAACAAGTGGTTGTTTCATTGTTCTACCTCTGAAAAAAACAAATCTTAATATTCTGAGCTTACTGGTAAAAAGACAAGAGAGCCTTGCCTGTCTTACTATATGAATTAATGCTTCAGTTCCATGAAATATGTAGTTCTGGACAGCAGGTTTGGGATCTAAGAGCTTCAACCTAAACACCTACTTCTGATATGCAATGCCTAGGACAGGGCCTGGGCTGGTTCAAAAAACCTTCTTTATTTGTGGAGGAATAAAGAAGTTTTTTTTTGCTTTTCCAACCCACTGGATGCTGTTTCATATATAAACTGGTTCTATATTTTCCCCTTAATTTCAGGGGTTTGAGACAACACATCTAAAATGAAGAAGGTTGTGCTATTGGTCCCTGTTGCTATGTGTTTAATGAATCCCATTGTCATGCTGGAACCAGAACTATGCATACTGTAACACATCATATCAGTTTTGGCCCGTGTGTTCAAGTTCACTTTGCTCTAGTCCTATTAAAACATGTATTTAGACACTTACGGTACAGAGAAGAAATAGAAGAAGCGTCATGACCAGTATACAAGCCAAGGAGATGAGAATAATGGACCAGTATGGAAGGTCTTTAGAGTTTTCTAGATAAGAAAAGAGAAAGTTATATTTCAAATAAATAAGTTACATCAAAAGTACAACATAAAAATGTGGTAGAAGCTTTCCTCCAATGGATAGAATTTGTCCTTTACATGACTGACCAAGGTCATGGGGACTATGAATGGACACCAACCTGTGAAAAGACACGTCTGAAGCCTTATTGATATAATGACTCTTTTAGAGAGAATCAATGCAAAGGGGTACAGGCATATGGATATAGAAGAATTTAGCTTGACCGTGATATTATGGCTTTCTGTTATTGTGAAGGGAAACATATATTTTTCAAATGGTTTTGTAATTAAATTTGTGGTGCAAAAACATTATTACACATATAAGCTTAGCTGAAAGGCACAGATACTCCAAGATGGTGCCCGCTTCCTGGACCACTCTCCACTATGTGGCAGCATGGACCTGGGTGGAAACCATGACTATATCTGGAGTGCCAGATATCAACTAGTGCCACATTCCTGAAGAGTGCAAGAAACAAAGAAACTTAACCACACCCCTGAAACCAATTTGTAAAAACCATTGTATTGTAATAAAGGCATTCATTCTGGGCCTGCTTCACACTGAGGAGTAGAGGTCACACCAGCGATCTGTGTTTTGGTGTCATTTCTTCACGCCGGCACTTGGACAATTTGGACAGCAGTAGTCACACGGTGTACCCCTGAACCCCAAAATTATCTGCTCTAATCTCTACACAAAAGTCATTGAAAGGCATGAAAAAGTTGAAAAAGTTGAAATCGCATTATGTGCCATGATATCATGGTGCATTATCTGTCAAGTTAATCTTTGCTACCTCTGTAGCTTACCATACCTCTGCTCTATGGTGAGGTCCAAAAAGACTGAAGCAGACCTGTCCACATATGACTATATCCGGATAGAAAATGAGCCTAAGTAATAAGAACTGAGATTCCTTCAAGACATTGACTTACAAAGAAGCTATACAAAGAAAGATTGCCTGGAAGTTTCCAAGCAGAGTGTGACTTTTCTTTGGTTGAATCAGTAGGAGAGTAGGGAGACAAAGCTAACTAGATCTCTACTCTATGCTGATCAGGTTCAAAAGACTGAAGAACTTCCTAAGAGCTTTCATTCCTGATCATTAACTAGTGATTGACAGCATTTCTGAACAAGAAACTTTTAGCATCATTTTTGCTTGCCTATTCCCTCCTTGGTGTTGTTGCTTATCTGTGTTTCTGGGGTCAAACTAATTATATAATCTGACTTCTCTGTCTGCTGACAGCTGATTATATGATCATTTTTTTTATTTCCTCTGCAAAAAGAGGCTACTCCACTACCTGGCCATGTTACTATAAAGGGCCTGCTCCTTCCCTTTCAAGCAGGATAGAAAGCTACTATTGTTGGCTGCTCTGCAGTGAGCAGAGGATTGCTATGCAGTGACCTGGCAGTAGGAGAGAGACTGAGCATGTTTGACCACCAACACTCAGCTCATTTGTGGATAGACACACTGGACAACATGTATGAACGGGGCTGCTTTCCGGCATGTTTTGAGCCAAAAAAAAAAACATGTCATAGCCATGTTCTAAAGATGTATGAATAGTCATACACATCAGATTTAGGAACCCACGAAGAATACTTTAATACATTCCTATGCCTTCTACAGTTAGAACTGGTGAGTCAGCACCAAGTTCCTAGATTTCGCCCATTGTTTTATATGTTGAACACCAGGTAACACCAAACGTAGTAATTGTCATATCTCTTGATAGAATTCTTTTTTAACGGTATGTTAATGTCAAACCTTGTAAAAAAATGTGTTTATCTATAAAATTATTATGATATGTATTCGTTATTTACCAGCAAACAAGCAAATGTTTGAGGTCTAAAAGACATCATTAACCAGTATAAAATGTCCTGTGATTACCCAACAAACAAGCAAACATTAGAGAGCCAAAAGGTTGAAGAACGTCTGAAGAACATTCATCCCTCATCATTGCCCAGTATAAAAGTTCTTGTGATTAGCCAACAAGCAAGCAAACATTAGAGGTCCAAAAGACTGAAGAACTTCTTAACAATGTTCATCCCTGATCATCAACCTGTATTAAAGTTCCTGTGATTAGCCAACACACACGCAAACATTGCAGGTCCAAAAGGCTGAAGAACTTCCTAAGAATGTTCATCCATGATTCTCTACCAGTGTAAAAGGCCCTATGATTAGCCAACAATCGGGTGATCATCGCTTGTCAGTAGCAAATCTTCCCATAGAAACAGAGATGTTCCGGTGTCAGTAATGGAAATGAATGGCTGCATGTATGATTGCATTTATGAATGATCATTCATGTAGCTGTTTACCCCCAGATCATTGGCCTCTCTTTACAAGGTGCCAACTAACTTGCTATTTTGTCAATTGGCACTTGAACAAGCAATTATCTTCTATGTTGAAGGGCCCATCAAGGCCATCAATGATAGCACAGAACATGCAAGTAGTATTAAAAGATGATGTCATCTGTACAATGTGACCTCTCTCGGGACAGATTATAAGACTGGTTTAGTTAGTTTGCATATGAAAGAAGCAAATCCCACAAAGCAGGAAACAATTCCTCTCTCACCCCAGCAGAGGTTCATAAATTTTGTATGAATATTCACTGAGTAACACTCAGGGTGGATAAAGCATCGAGAGGTCACAGATTCCATCCAGTTGGTACAAAGCTGTAGAGTCTTCAAAGGTGACAATAAAATTGCTATTTAAATGACTTAATCTTCGTGAGACACGTGGTAAGGAATTCATTATTAATCCTTAATACATTCAGTATGATGAAAATTTACCCCACACCATTTACATTTTGCATATGAAGGTTAATGAGGCAATGGAGCTTTAAAAAATGACTTTTATGAGGTGTCCTGTCATCCTCTTGCACATGAGCATTTTACATTATGCATGGTGTTGATCAGGTATTTCAGCACAACAACTTATCTAATTTAAAGAAATATTTTTATGTATATATACATATATGTGTATACAGATAGATATGAATATATCTTCATGCTCCACCTTCCATTTGAGGATGCCCCATAGATGCTCAATAGGGCTTAGGTCTGAAGATATGTTTGGCCAGTCCTCATTTTCTTTAGCAAAGCAGTGGTCGTCTTGGAGTTGTTATCATGTTGGTATACTGTCTTGCAGTCCAAAAGGGAGGGGATCATGCTCTGCTTCAGTATGTCACAGTACATGTTGGCATTCATGGTTCGCTCAATGAATTGTAGCTCCCCACAGCCGGCAGCACTCATGCAGCCCAAAACCATTACACTCCCACCACCATGCTTCACTGTAGGTAAGTTTTTCTTGGTCTCATCAGACCACAGGACATGGTTCCAGTAATCCATGTCCTTAGTCTGCTTGTCTTCAGCAAATTGTTTGCGGACTTTCTTGTAAATTATTTTTAGAAGACGCGTCTTTCTGGGATGACAGCCATGCAGACCGAGTTGATGTATTGTTTGGCGTATGGTCTGAGCATTGACAGGCTGATCCCTCAGCCTTTTAACTTCTGCAGCAATGTTGGCAGCACTGATCTCTGGATATGAGGCTGAGCACGTGTACTCAACTTATTTGGTTGACCATGGAGAGTTTTGAGTGGAACCTGTCTTGAACGCTGCAGCTCAGTTTCCGGGTGTTGGCAATCTTCTTAAAGCCTAGGCCATGTTTATGTAGAGAAACCATTCTTTTTTTCAGATCCTTAAACAGTTCTTTGGCTTGCGGTGCCATGTTGCCCTTCCAGTGATCAGTATGAGAGAGTGTGAGAGGGATAACACCAACTTTAACAAACTTACTCCCCATGTGTCTGGAAGATCTGTAATTGGCCTGTTATACCTGTGACCATCCATCAGTTGCATGATTGTGAGTTGGAGTGGCTTGTTCAGCAAGAAAACATCAGTGAGCTGGGAGCTTGTTCATCCCAAAAGTGGAGACATTGCATTCTGGTTCAACTAGAGTGTTTTGGAGAACCCACAAGATGTGCTATCATAATATCTCATGGTAAAGCTTGAGGTTTGTCTCTGAGAAGCAGTAAGTTGTAGTTGGTACTGTGGTGGCCTGAGTTAGATGTCAATAACAGGAGGGATTTAGGTCCAGTGTATAATGGGAGGTTGGCTGTCCTAAAGCCTAACGTGTGTTCTTGGTGGTTTGGTCTGGGCAATAGTTGGAGGGGTCAGTTGGAGTGTGGCTAACAGGTGTGGGGAGATGACTTTGTCCCTATAGTTAATAGAAACAGAAGTTTGAAATAAAAAAAATATACAGGTTGAGTCAAAAGTTTCAGAACACCCTTTTCTCTCAGAAACAAAAGGGAAGATGACATATCTGAATATCCCAGCAAGTAATGGGTGAGGGGCCTATCATTTAAGCTACATCTGGAACATGGTTGCCACTTAGATCAAGTACAAGTTTTTCCAATGTTTTTTTCAATGGTCATGAAGCATATTAAAGAAGATCAGAAACTGCTTGCCACAGTCAGATTTGCAATATTTCTTGTGGTTCGAAAATTATCAACACAGAATGTTCAAAACTTTTGTTGTTTGCTACAGGTAACTAAAGATGGACTTGGCGAAAGAAAATAGGATAGAGGGGGCTCTAATGTCTGGGGAACACAGCTGCCGTTTAAAAGCCGTAGACTTCAACAACCAACACCCGGAAAGACCTCCAATTTTACTCAGCAGTGTTGCATCCCTCGTAACAAGATTCCAAGAAATTGTGGATAATAAAACAAGTACTAGTTATCTGCAGACTGCTACAGAAGAAGAAACCTCAACTATGGTTTTGACAGCTTTTGTGAAAAATCCATGACGCAGTAGGCAATGTATCAGCCAGTCAACCCTTGTGCGGATTCTTCATTCCAATAAGTGTCACCCCTTCAGGATCCAGCTGCTGCAGAACCTGTCAGAGGATGACTCTAATAGATATGTCGAATTCTGCAGCTGGGTAGTAGAACAACATCAATGGGATCCCGGATTCACACAAGACCATTCTGTTCAGTTACAAGGCAAATTTTTATGTCAGTTGTGAGGCCAACCACCAGAACATATGGTACTGAAGTGATGAAAACCATCACAGGATGGTAGATACCAAAGTTGTAGGGGATATAAAGGTTATGGTGTGGATTATGGGGTACTTGGGTAATTGGACCCATTTTTATTGACCAGACACTACGGGCGACATGTATGAAGTTCGGCCCGTCGGAGCGCCCTTTTTCGCGCGATCTAAAGTGAAAGCTGCTTCTAATTTATGTTGGCGCCCGAAGTACGCTCATACATGCGTTGTAAAGTTCCCTGCGCCTCGCCAGTGTGTGAGGCGCAGTGCGGAACTTAGGCGCAGAAGGACTGCACCTAACATCTCGTACGAATCGAGGCAAAATTTTGCATGAAAAAAGCTGAAGGTGTTAGTGAATAGGAGAAATAGTTGTCTTTCCAATGAATGAATGAGGGATAATATCAACGTGGTATAAAATCTAGTTCAATGTATTTTAAAAAATTTGATGTATTAAATGAAAGCAAAAATATATAAGATCTACAAGGAAAGAAATATCACCTCGAAAGGTCTTAAAAAAAGGGATAGAATCCCACTAATTTTAACATCAAATAATCCCAAATGCAGATGTTGGCCGGGATGTTTTTATTGTTTTTTTGTTGTTGTTTTTTTAAATGTATTTGTTCTTCTTTTACCTTGTAATCTATTTAGTATCTACAGCAAGGGGCCAGCACAGCACCGGGTTTGTTGCTGGGACCTGTTGTCCCCCAAGCAGGATTTCTATGTTCCCTGGGCTTTCGTTTAGACGTATTTACATCCGTATTTTAGGGTCCATAAAAACATCACCAAATGTGCCTAAAATAATGAACTATTAGCTTACAATGGATTCCTATGGAAATTCGGATGTAATTCCGGACGTAAATACGGATGTAAATATGTCTGGAACGAAGCCCAGGGAACATAGAAATCCTGCTTGGAGGACCACAGGTCCCAGCAACACTGGTGCTGTGCTGGCTCTTGCTATAGATACTAAATGGAATACAAGGTAAAAGAAGAACAAATACATTAAAAAAAAAACAAAAAAAACATCTTGCCAACATCTGCATTGGCTTATTTTATGTTAAATTAGTAAAATTTTCACAGACTTTGGAATACATTTTGGAGTGGATATTTTTTTCTTTGAAGCTAAGTAATTAATTTCAATGACAAATCCATTTTATTCTTCATACTGTGTAATGTATTTCTGAATAAAATCCATTTTATTCTTCATACTGTGTAATGTATTTCTGACGCGAAATCTGTTTTGGAATTACATTGCAAATACGTGCAACATTTTGTGATGCGTATTTGCAATGTAATTCCAGAAAGGATTTCGCGTCGGAGATACAGTCCCCATAGTAAATAATGGGGAATGTATTTCTGACGCGAAATCCGTCCTGAATTACATTGCAAATACGCGTCACAAAGTGTTGCACGCATTTGCAATGTGATTCCGGAACGGATTTTGCGTCAAAAATACATTACACAGTATGAAGAATAAAATGGATATGTCATTGAAATGAATTCATTAATAAACAGACATATCAAGTGCTGGAACAATGAAATTCAATGTATTAATACATTTTTTACAATAACATTAATGACAATTTTATATTAGTTCAAAGAAAAAAATATCCACTACAAAATGTATTCCAAAGTCCGTGGAAATTACACTAATTTTACATCACATAAGCCAATGCAGATGTTGTACAGAGGTTGGACAGATGTTTTCTTACACATTTTCCATAACAAAAAATTTTTGGGATGTATTGGGGCTGCTTTGAATTTTAAATGCAATTCATTATATACAAAAAAAGGCTTGTGGACCTGTTGTCCTCCGGTAGGATTTCTTGCTTAATTATTTATTCTTCTTGAAAAATTTAATTATTTTAGTAGTGTACTGTTTGTAAGTGTAGAACTTGAGCACATTACAAGAATACCGCGCTCCACTTCGACTTCTCCGCTCAGATAGATCACATTAAACTAGGCCTGCCTGTCAGAGCTTTAAAGCACTGGAATGCGCCTCACTTTGCCGACCCACAATCATGCATGCCTTGGAGTTTTCGAATTTGCCGCGTCCCGCCCCAGAACGCCCACGACGCGCCCATTGCACGCCCCTTCATGTTAGGCGCAGCCGAAAGTGGCGAAGGTTGCGCCTAACATCGCATCCCTGCTTCCGACAGGGGATTCGACACGGTGAGGTATAGTTTTCGCCAGAAATCGGGCGCAACTCCCGATCATACATGTCGCCCTGCATGTCTAGTGCTACCTCACAATGCTACAGGAAACAGTGTTCCCATCCATTCTAACCCCTACTGCCAGGTCACTGCATAGCTTCCCCTTTTATTTCCAACAGGTTGGATTTCACCACACTACCGAGCAGAGGTCCCTGGTCATTGGATTGGCCATCGTGGCAATGTGGAATGGCTCACACCACTCAAATTTTATCCCTGCGGTCATCTCAAACAAATTGTGCATACTGAAAAAATCAGCAGAGAAAACCACCTTCAGCACCGCAATATGAATTCTTGTGAGAGCATTTCTCCAGAAAATCTCTTGTGGGTTCATAACGATTGGATCAGCTGTGTTCAGCCTCAGGGACAACACATTGAACGTCAAATAGCTATTGCTTTGGTTTTTGCTGTGTTGGTAAGTTTTGAGCCACAGAAATTGCACATCTAATGGTGGCAATCGATTTCTGAGACAACTTTCCCATTAGAAAAACTTGCCGAAGAATCCATGAGATTGAATAATTGGAGCATGCGGCATTGCTTGTAGTATTAGGTAGTGTTGTTTCTAGGAAGGTCTTATGAAGCCAACGTACAGAGTGAATAAGATTCGAAATACAGACCCATAGGATCTCTGGGAGTTGCCATATTGGGTATATCCATGGGCCCTTATACTACAAGGCATCAATTTTGGATAGAAATAGAGCAAGGAGTCCAAGACTGAGACATTTGCCACTTTTATAGATAATATTCAAGGACACCCAGCACTTTGTTATTTATTACAATGACATTTTTCATAACTTACGTTCTGCAGAAGCGTCTCCGGCAGCCTCAATGCACAGAATACCTGCATCAAATGCAACAGACAGATTTAGAATTTGACATTTTTAAATAAGACAAAGTAAAATTTATCGATACACCAAAGCTAAGCTCACATGGCAATATTATATAAATATTATATAAATGTATCCATTTACTAAAGGGGTGTACACACTTTTTTGTTGCTTAGGGGGTTACTCACTTTTTTGCCAGCTTAGACATTTTGTCTGTATGAGTTTTTTGAGGAAACCCCAAAATTTACACTGTTATAAAGTTTTTACACGATATTTTTTCATTTCAGCAAAAATGTCATATCTTCATGTTGTCCCCTTTTAAAAGGATAGAATACAAAAAAATTTCCAAAAAAAGTGAGGGGGGTACTCAATTTTTTTTGTCATTAGGGTGTACTCACTTTCTTTCAGCAGTTTAAAACATTGATGGTGTGTTTTTGGTTTTTTTTTGAGGGCCCAATTTACAGGGGTTTCAAACTTACATGACTATTTACTTTACTTTATCAAAATGTCGGTCTTCTGTTGTCCCATAAAAGTATAATACTTTTTTAAAACAGGGGGTGTCCTTACTTTTTTGAGTGTTGTTATCACACAGTAAAGGGTTGGGTTTCCTCTGTGTCGACGGTTCCTTTCGAAACCCTTCCCGGGGC